>AWOL01S0023253.1:123896-162859 GCA_000715115.1 Nicotiana otophora | reverse complement strand
CAAGCCTTCGCGTTCGTGTTGAGTAACCTGCCCTAGTACCAAATTTGACCTTCACGATCGCAGTAGTGTCTCCGCGATCGCGAAGCACTTTGATGCACCTAAAAACCAGCTGATTCCACAAGGCCAAAAAGGGCCCGGAACTCTCCCGAGCACCCTGAGATCCAATCCGAACATTCACACAAGTGTAATAATATCATACAAACTTTCTTGCTCTCTCCAATCATCAAAATAACATCAAATATCAAGAATCAATCATTAATACTCAAAATTTTCCAAAGCTTAAAACTCATTTTCCATCTTTTTACATAACACGCTGAAACACCCCCGGGTTTCCCGGGACACCAACCAAACATGCGTGTAAGTCCAAAAACATCTCATAAACCTACCAAAATCGTGAAAATACCGATTCGAGGTCATTTACTAAGAACGTTGACCATGGTAAACTCTAGTTGTTTTTAAAGCCAAAAATCAAATTTATTTCCAAATTTCGCATAAAAGCTTTCCGAAAAATGACACGGATCACTCACGCAAGTCATATAACATCAAATGAAGCTATGAGAGGTCTTATGACATAGAAATAAAGTCTAGTACTAAAAATGACCTATTGGGTCGTCACATTCTCCACCTCTAAAAGAAATGTTCGTCCTCGAATGGCCATAAAAGTGTACATGGACTGGTAAAAAGACAGGGGTACCTACTCCGCATATCAGACTCGGGCTCCCACGTAGCCTCCTCAATCAACTTACCTCTCCAATGCAAGTTCACTGAGGGAAACGTCTTATATCTCAATTTATGAACTTGCCGATCTAGAATAGCTACCGGCTCTTTCTCATAGGTCATATTCTCGCCCACCATGTAAGCCACATCTCGAACCTTCTGGTCCGCATAAGACTTTTGTCTGGACTGAGCTGTTCGAAGTCGCTCCTGAATCACCTTAACCTTTTCTAAAGCATCACGAACCAAATCAGTGCCCAAGAATCTCGCCTCATCCGGCTCAAACTACCCAACCGGCGAATGACATGGCCTCCCATACAAGGCCTTATACGGAGCCATCTGGATGCTCGACTGATAGCTGTTGTTGTAGGAGAACTCTGTTAGAGATAAACATTGGTCCCACTGACCCCCGAAATCCATAGAGCATGCCCGCAACATATCCTCCAATATTTGAATAGTGCACTCAAACTGTCCGTTTGTCTGAGGACGAAACACGATACTCGCCTCGACCTGCATGCCCAACTCACGCTGCACGTGTCTCTAAAAATACGATGTGAACTGCGTGCCCAGGTCAAAAACAATGGAAATGGGCACACCGTGCAGGCGAATAATCTCCCAAATATAAATCTGAGCCAACTGCTCTGAAGAATAAGAAGTCATCACCAAAATAAGGTGTGCGGACTTAGTCAACCGGTCCACAATAACCCAGACTACATTATATTTCCTCAAGGTTTGTGGTAAGACTACAACAAAATTCATAGTGATGTGCTCTCACTTCCACTCCGGTATCTCCAATCTTTGAGTCAACCCATCTAGTTTCTGATGCTCATACTTTACTTGTTGACAATTCAAACATCTAGAGACATGACTTACAATATCTTTCTTCATTATCCGCCACCATAGTGCTATTTCAAGTCATGGCACATTTTCATGACACGTGGTTGAATGATATAGCGCGAACTGTGAGCCTCCTCAAGGATCAACTCTCTAAACCCATCAACATTTTGGAACACAAATTAGGCCCTCTAGCCCCATAACACCATCATCTCTAATCACAACCTCCTTAGCACTACCCCGTTGCACCGTGTCTTTCAACACCAACAAGTGAGGATCATCAAACTTTCGAGTCTTGATATGCTCCAACAATGATAATGGTGCCACAACACAAGCAAGAACGCTGCTAGGCTCCGAAACATCCAACCTCATAAACCGATTGGCCAAAACCTGAACATTCATGGCTAGTGGCCTCTCCACTGCCGATAAATATACCAAACTGCCCATGCTCTCAACCTTCCTACTCAATGCATCGGCCACTACATTGGCCTTCCCCGGATGGCATAATATGGTGATATCATAGTCTTTCAATAACTCTAACCATCTTCGATGCCGCAAATTAAGTTACTTCTGCTTGAACACGTGCTGGAGACTTTGATGGTCGGTATAGACCTCACATGGAATGTCGTATAGATAGTGCCTCAAAATTTCCAGTTCGCGAACAATGGCTACAAACTCTAAATAATGCACAGGGTAATTCTTCTCGTGAACCTTCGACTGTCGAGATGGGTAGGCAATCACCCTACTGTCTTGCATCAATACCACGCCAAGTCCAATAAGCAATGCATCACAATACACAGTATAATATCTCGAACATATAGACAACACCAACACTAGGGTTGTAGTCAGTGCAGTTTTGAGTTTCTGAAAGCTCCTCTAACACTCATCAGACAATCTGAAAAGAGAACCCTTCTAGGTCAACTTAGTAAATCGGATTGAGATAGATAAAAATCCCTCCATGAACCGTCGGTAATAACCCGCCTAACATAAGAAGCCCTGAATCACTGTAGCTAAAGTAGATCTAGGCCAGTTCTGAACTGCCTCAATCTTCTTAGGATCCACCTTTATACCCTCAGAAGATACTACATTGCCCAAAAAGGCAACCAAGTCTAATCGGAACTCGCACTTTGAAAACTTGGCATATAATTGATGATCCTTCAATTTCTGAACTACTATCCGCAGATGTTGCTCATGATCCTCTCGACTGTAGGAGTAAACCAAAATATCATCAATGAAGACAATCATGAAAGAATTCAGATAAGGCATGAACACCCGGTTCATTAAATCCATAAAGATTGTTGGGGCAGTAGTCAAGCCAAATGACATTACCAAGAACTCGTAATGACCATAACGAGTCCGAAAATGTATCTTAGGGACATCCAATCCCTAATATTCACTTGATGGTAGATCGATCTCAAATCAATCTTTGAAACTACCTTAGCACCCTAAAGTCGGTCAAATAAGTCATCAATCCTCGACAACAGATACTTGTTCTTGATAGTGACCTTGTTCAATTGCCGATAATCTATGCAGATCCTCATCGATCCGTCATTTTTCTTCAAAAACAACACTGGTGCACCCTAGGCGAAACACTAGGTCTATTAAATCCTTTGTCAAGCAAATCTTGCAATTGTTCCTTTAATTCTTTCAACTCAACTGGGGTCATACGGTATGGTGGAATAGAAATAGGATGAGTGCCCGAAACCAAGTCAATGCAAAAGTCGATATCCCTATCGGGTGGCATAACCAACAAATCTGTAGGAAACACCTCTGGGAACTCACGCAATACTAGAACCGAAACTATAGATGGAACCTCCGCACTAGAATCACGGATATAAGCCAAACATGCCAAATACCCCTTCTCGACCATATCCCGAGCCTTTACATATGAATGATCCTACTAATGGAGTGACTAGGAGTGCCTATCCACTCTAATAGAGGCAACCCTAGCATGGTAATGTCACAGTCTTTGTGTCACAATCCAAGATAGCGTGATATGGTAGCAACCAATCCATGCCCAAAATCACATCACAATCCACCATATTAAGTAACAGAAGGTCAACTATAGTCTCATAGCTCCCGATAGTGATCAAACAAGAATGATAGACCTGGTCCACCACAATAGAATCCCCAGTGGTCATAGACACATAAATAGGAGCACTCAAAGAATCACGAGACATATCCAAATATGAAGCAAAATAGGATGACAAATACGAATAAGTGGAACCCGGATCAAATAAAATTGATACATCTCTATGGAAAACAGGTACAATAGCTATGATGGACGTATTAGAAGAATCCGCCTCAGGTCTATTTAGAAATGCATAGAAATGGGGCTTCGCTCCACTAATCTGACCTCCATCTCTCGGATGACCTCTCACTGATGGCCTCCACCTCTAGCTGCTTCATCCCTACCCTTAGCTAACTGGGAAGATGGTGGAGCAATCATTGCTAAAATCATGGCATGAGTACCCTGACGTGGCATGCTGCTCCTCAATCTATGACAGTACCTCCTAATCTGACCTGCGTCACCGCACTCAAACCAAACCTTCAGCTAGCATAATTGTTGAGGCTGAAAAGGTACCTGATGAACCAAAACACCATCGTAGTAACTTAGTAGAGTCGGTGCACTAATAGGAGCTAAATGTGTACTGAATAGTGGATGCTCGGAACTAGACCCACATGCGTCGTGACTACCGGAAGGACCATGAGACACTTGAAGTGGTGACTGAACGGGCTAGATAGGATGACCTCTGCTAAATGTACCCCTTCCTCCAGATAAGGCACCACTAAAATCACGAAAATGATGAGGCCTCTTCTCAAATGTCGCATCTCTACCATGGCCAAAAAACTTTTTGATCCGCCTAGCGATCTCCACAACCCGATAAAAAGAAATATCATCCTCGGTCTCTGCGGCCATCTGTAGCCTGATGCAATAAGTAAGGCCATTATTAACCTCTGCACACTCACCATCTCTGTAGGGATTAAGATAACTACATGATTAAGTAACGGTCATACTACCCTACTAGAGGCACTCAAACTGACTGTGGAAGCCCTCTCTCTAAGTGAAGGAGATTAACTTCTTTAAGAATAGTTGTGAGAACTGAGCCCAAGTGAGAGGAGGTGAACCTGTTGGCCTGCCTCGAACATACTCTTGCCACCCCTCTTGGCAAAGCCATGCATCTAAAATACTGCGAAGTCAACTCTGTTGGACTCTACTATCCCCATGTTGCGCAATACCTCATGGCAACGGGCCAGGAAATCCTAGGGGTCCTCAGAAGGTGTACCACCAAAGCGTGTGGGAAAAAAGATGGTGAACTTGTCCAACCTCTTCAACGCTCAGACGACATCGCGGGTCCCTCCCCGGATTGTGTAGTAATAACAGGCTGAACTGCTCCAACTGGTGGAATTGCCGAAGTTTGATACCCGTGAGCCAAATGATCTAGAGTGTGAGTAGCGGGAGTTTGGGCTCATCTCCCATCCTAAGAGACGGTTGGTGCCATAGGGAACACACCGGCCTGGGCCACACTCGCCATAAGGCCAACCAAGTGGACTAGGGTTCTTGAAGCACGGGGATAGCAATGAGCCCCTCTGGGACCTGAGTTGGTTCAACTGGCACGGCCGTAACAGGTATCTCATCCTCCTGCTCAATCTGAGGCTCTGCAATAGGTTTTGCTGCACGTTCTCTAGGCTGAGCTCTACCTTTGTCTCTGGATCTACCTCGGCCCCGGCCTCTACCCCTGTTAGTAGATGCAGCCTTGGGCTACGACTCTTGATCAGCTACTGATGCGGTACGTTTCCTCACCATCGGTGATAGATAAAGAATAGAATAATTTAGACTCAATGGTAAAATAAATTCGTACGATAGAGGAAAAAAAAGGTGAAATTTCGTAAATCCTTATAAAGCCTCTTGAAGATAAGTACAAACGTCTCTGTATCGATCCTCAAGACTCTACTAAGCTTGCTCATGACTCGTGAGACCTAGGCAACCTAGTACTCTGATACCAACTTTTCATGACCCAAAATCTCAACCATGGGGCCGTGATGATGCCTAACGTCCACTTGCTAGGAAACCCAACATTAGTTAATTTACCAATTTAATAGTTTTTCAAGCACAACATTATAATTAAATACTGAAATACTCCGAATACATATCATAATTACATAAGCAACATTGTCTATACTAATCCCATAAATTCGTAGTCATAAGTGCATGCGCGATTAGAATACTAAGAAAATAGTATGAAATGAAATAAAACTGTTCGCAACAAGATAAAAAGTAAAAATAGATAAGGAAGGGGACTTCAGGGACTGCGAATTCCCAGCATCTCTACCTCAAGTCTCCTAAATAGATCTAATCTGAGAAATCTTCTCTATGCACCGCTAGGACCAACATCAGGATCTACAAAAGATGCACATAAATGTAGTAGAGTACTATCGACCTCATGTACTCCGTAAATACCGAGCCTACCCTCGACGCAGTAGTGACGAGGCAATGACAAGATACTCACTATAAACTTGTACGATTAATAAATAGAAGACAATAAGAATATAGAGAAAACTGATAAACTCATAAGAACGATACCCGAAGGTCAACTAACAGAGGGTCCCAGAATAACATCATCTCGTAACCTCATACCATAGTACAAAAATAGAACACCGCAGCTACAAATAGTTACAATACATCATGCCCCATTGCGGCACGCAACCAAATACCAATATCATTTCAATATCTGTTGCAGCATGCAACCCGATCCCAATATCATATCAATATCTGTTGGGGCGCGCAACCCGTTACCATTATCAATCATTTTCATTCTGCTGCGGCGCGCAACCCGTTCTCAATATCAATTCACTATCATAAACAACTCAACACAACCAATTCTGAAATTCCAACACAAAAGGTACTAAAGCGCATAAAATACCAAGGAACTACGAGTACAAATGAACAACCAACATCCTACTTTCACTAACCTCGGTAAATCATCAATGCAAGAATAGCGAAGAGCTCACACAATCGCTTATAACAAAATAAGGTAAAATAAGTAAGGTAAAGGCAACAAAGGCAAGTAAATACATAAAATAGTGAAGATGTTCAACTAATACAGGTGAGGGCATAAAGCAAGTAAGCAGATATTGATCGAGGAATGAATAAACAGAAACAGGTAACAATTAAATGATAGATAACAAGTAAGGCATATATAACCATGACATGTAGAAATCAAGCATATAACGAGATATAACATGGAATAAATAATGACATAAAGGTAAATAGCCCCTCCCCCACATGCTTTAACCCATGACAGAGCATATACACTCGTTATCTTGCATATACGTCATTCCCACACTTAATTCACGTAGCAAATAGACCAATCAAGTCCTAATTCCCTCAAGCCAAAGTTAAACATAACACTTACCTCTTTTCGGAGTCAAATGAATAATCAACCACGACTTTTACTTTAGAACAAGCCTCCAATAGAATATAGTCAAATATCGTTCAAACAATTCGAAAAAATATTTAGAAACTACCAACGAGTGAAAAAGGTTCAATCTTTAATGAATTTGAAAAAGTCAAAGTTTAAAACTCATTTTCAACTTTCCACATAACACTCCAAAATACCCTCGGGTCTCCCGAGACCCCAACCAAATATGCGTACAAGTCTAAATAATCATACGAACCTACTGTTAATACTCAATCTTGCCCTCATTCTTTTGACTTAGCCTTTGTGAACTAGTATATTTTAAATAATATTTATAGAATATTTTCTTGCACTACTATTTCATGTCATGTTTCAAATATTAATCTATTTTTTTCATCACACTTTTTATCAAATTATTATCACGGAAGTTTTATACAAATGATTTTATTCATATTATAAGTATTTTTAATCGATTCTAGCATTTTTAATTGATGAATATTTATTCATTATTCCCTTAAAATTATTTCTAAGTGATTAGTGGTCCAAACTAATTATTTATATTTCCATTCATATTTTATAGTATTTTACATTATTTAATACAGTTATATTTGCATTTTATACCATTTATATATATTATTTTCCATTAATAGCCTATATTTTACAATAATCATATTTATTATGCTATTTAGGCCAAAATGGCTTTTTTATATTTTTATAATTACAATCTACTATTTTAAAATGTTAATTTCGTAAGTAGCATTTTTAATCATTTTATAGCAATTTTTACATTTATTTTAATTAATTTTCATTTAGTTTTAACTTATGGCCTAATAAAGAATATTTTCGGACTAACAATAGGCCCAAAAGGCACTTGGCCTAGCAGCCTGAACCCAACACCCGCGACCTAATACCCTATACCCCATACACGACCTGTTATCCGCCCCTCTTCTTTTTTTAAATCTCCTCTGTTAATCCTTAGAGGTCAACGACCCACGATAGCTCCATCTCGTTCCTTATATCCCTTAACCAAACCCTACTCCCCATTTCTTTGCTCCAGCCACCCTCAAATCCTTTAATTTATGGAACCCTAACCCTAGCCATTTCACCCCAAAGATTCTACGGTTAGGGTTTGCATGTAATTCTTTCCTTGTTCTATCATTTAATTGAATTTTTTTCTATTTTGATTTGGGTAAATCGAACACTATATAAACGCCTCCCAAATTCCCCTTTACACAGACTTTAGTCACTACCCTCTCTCACTCGCACTTGTTCTATTTTTGTGATGGTTCTCTAAAAACTACTGCGTTCGATTTTGTTTTTGACCAGTTGAAAGCTAAGGCCACCGTGGTATTACTCAGTAACCTCCTCCGGCACAAGCACTGCCCGGAGCCCCTGAGGCTTCTATGAACTCTGAAGTGCCGGAGTCCTTGGGTTTTCACTGCTCAGCTTTCACACTTGCAACTGCTGTTGAATTGCTACTGTAATTCTGATTCCTTTTGTTTGCTTACTTCTCTTTACAACTGGTTAGTATATTCAAATATGTAGTTTAACAATTTGATTGTTAATGCATGCTCGTTTAGAATGGTATCCCTTTCAATTCATGATTATGTGCATTATGTTTATATGCTCTATATGCCACTACCATGATGAAACTTTCAAGTAGAAATCATGCCTTGAGATTTTGGTCTTCTGATTGTGTGAATTGCAATTCCCTATGGTGCTATATGATGTATAATCCACATTTTAGCCTATGTGACTAGTGTAAAATTTTGTATGTCCGCGGCTTGATGCTACTAGTCAGTTTTGTTTAGATATTTCTTTACATGAATCCCTGGCCATATGTTAGTTGTACTCACTCATATGTATGCTCTCTATTGGCCTATAGAATCCCCTACTCTCTTCTAAAATTGGATAAAAACATACTTTATTTGACTTGTTGAATTCTCTGCTTGAAAGCCATGTATATAGGATGTTTCTATATTAGACTTTTGTACTAGACTTTCCTATATGAATTCCTGTCTAGTTGTATTCTCTATGATTAAGTCTTGACCATTCTAGAAGACCTATCCCTAAGATGTTGTCTCTATGAACTAATTCCATAAACTTGGTAAGCCATCAAAAATGTGTTTGTTCTACTAGACCTATGTGTTCTGTATACCCCTTAATATTGTATATGTATGTAGGAATCTTTCATGAGATTTTATGAAACTGATGGACTCTCAAATGTGTTCTTGTCTTGCTTATGTGCTCTTTCACCTCTTAGATATCACATCCCAGGATATTATTTAGAATATCCCGTTCTTGGTTAGTTTGTAAACCTTAAGGATCAAAATCTTCTATGTATTTTTTGCATAAGTCTAAAATTGTCTATATGACCTATTTGCAAACGGCTTTTACTTGCATTCTTGGTTCTATTTTTGGATGTTAGTTGTTATGGGAAAACAGAGGTGGTTTGCTTCTAAGTTTGGGCATGGTCAATTGGGCCTAGCTTGGTATTCGGTCTGAAGCACACTGTTAGCTTGATCTTTTGCGCCTAGAGTTTGGGACTACCGACTGCATGGAGCTCTAGGTCTATTTGAAGGAGTGCAACTACGTTATTGTTTAGTCACATTAGGTCTGTAATTATTCTATTTTACTTGTAATAACTTGTAAAGACAGATAAACGGAAAAAATAGTGTATTGGGCCTGGGGTAGCTTAAATCTTATATACTTGTGTAGATAAAATGCCTGTAGGATCAAACATCATTGCATGTTACTTGCCATTATTTTCCTAGGTTCTACTTGCTATTAGCAAATCATGTGCGTAGGAAATTTATCTTTTGCCTGCTTCACTTAGAAACCACAAGCCTAGGAATTTAACTAATGTGAATGGGACACTACCTGTATAATTTGTCTAAAGGGATAATGAACCAATAATATCACCTATTTAACATGCCTATAGGGTCTTTTATGTATTAATTTGCTCGCTTATCTTTACCACTGTCCAGCTATCATGTGCTTAAGTCTTTACATTTAGAAATCATACCTATAGGATCTGCTCTATGTTGATTTGTTCGACTCTCTATTACTACGCTTAGAGATCATGTCTTGGGACTCCACACTTAAAAGCCATGCCTATAGGACTTATGCTAAAACTATTTGTGCCATCATGCTCCAAAATCGCGTTAACACCCTACACCTATAAACCATGACTATAGGATCTAAAAACAAGACTCGTATCACTCAACTGCTGTGCAATTTAAAAAATAGTCAAAAGCCTGATCATTTAGAGATCCTGCCTATACGACTTAAATAATGAGATCTGCTTTGTTAGATTATCCGTCTATAAATCATGAAGTTGATTAACTCACTACCAGTCGTCCGTAGATCATGTTTTGAGTCTCAATTAGTTAATGCAATAATGTAATCTGATTCCTAACTCTCCGGCCTAATCTCACAACTAGAGAAGCATGTTCATAGGATAATTCCCTTAATAATTCTGTCACTTCTTCACAACTGTTAATTGATAATTATTTGGAGTTCATGGGAGTCTACTTGTGGAGGTAAATGTGAGCCTCGTTGTGTTAATTGTGCCTTTTGTGAAGTCATATTTGCTTATATTGATTGGCGCTTAGTTTGTTAATTTTGAGCAGCCTAGGAAGAGTCTAGAACCAACTATATAGTGGTCCAATACCTCCTGGACCATAGACATAGGATGGATAGGCATATATAGGGTACGACTTTGAATTGAATTAGTACGCTTTAGGTAAACAACGTAGAGATAGTAATCGGGTAGCTGGAGATGATAGTTTGTGCTCGTTGGATAATATGAGCAACCATTGCACTTAAAGGTTGTGAAGTATTATTTATTTTGTACGGTGTGATCCTATAGGCTAAAAATTATAGGACCCCCCCCCCCCCCGTGTCGTGTCTATTTGTTCTGTGTACGTTTAAGTGTTGTTGAGAGATTTAGATTTATCTAAATTGAACATCTTGTAGCCAAAAGAGTTGTAAAAATTAATATTAATTAATGAATGAAGTATGCTCCTTCAAATTGTTTTCTTACATTATTTCCGTATTACTTCTTCAAATTAATTAATTGTCAATAATTGGACTATATATGGTCACCCTGCTCCACCTAGAATAATTAATTGCTTGCATTGGTTATTTATTCCCTTTTGACTGATTAATTAACTTGCATGCTCGCTTAGGATAATTAAATATAATTCTATAAATCCTACATAGTTTGGAATTCGGCCGGGAACCACAATTGTGGACCTCGAAGACTGCTTAACACCTTTGTTTTGAGATAATTTGAGCCCTTACCTGATATTTGATAATACAGACTAGTTAAACATAATAATTTGCAAATAGATGCCTTAACGTACCTTAAATATCTTTAGGTGGCGACTCTTCTTTTTTAATACCCTTTAAAAGCGTTGTCACAAGTCGAAACCCGCTTTCGCGAGAAAATGGGGCGCTACAGCATGACGACTCTGTTGGGGATACCTACACTTTTACCATAACAGATTTTTTCTTGTGTGGGATTATTAATTGAATCACTTGACTTCTTTCATGTACATCCTTTTCCACGTCCCCTTACTTGCTCGAAATTGTTACACCATCAACCTCCCTTTCTTCCCCCTTCTATTTGCTTTATTGATGTAATCACGCTTTTTGAATTTTGTGAACCATGATAACTATTTTCCTTTATCGTTTCTTTTATTTTTCCTCATTCCTTTATTAAATATTATCTTTATGCATTTCTTCATCATGTAAAATTACTTGACAATATGTTATCGCTTTTTGCATAAGCATGCTTTCAACATCATATTCCACTCGTGCCTATTATCAATATAGCGGAGCTTGATGAGTGTCCACGCTTTCTGAAAATATCCTTTTCTAAATCGAAAAGGCTTATTAGCGGTAGACGAATTGATCAGCACTACAGTCGATGGTCCCGTGTCTTTTCCTCTCAAGTTATCCGCTTTAGAGTACCGGTTTAGACCCCTTAGAAACCTACTCTAATTGAAACTTTGCTTGCATCATGTTAAACCTCGGATGGATTAAATACACGTGGTATATTAAATCCGTTTGGATAAACCTTGTCCAAAGTCTAAAGGGATCTCTACTATCCCTAGGGATGCATTCATACTATGTACATTACTTGGAGAAAATGTGCCAACATGTTGACTATTGTCTCTTGATTAATTAAATTAGGAGGGGCTAGGGATAATTCTGTTCTTCAATGCAGAAAATAAAGCACGACATTCCTAGTTTCGGCATGGTCCAAAGCATTCCACCCAAGTTGATTCATTGGTGGAAAGACCTCCCTCAAGTCTGATAGGAATCATGCGAGAAAGATACTAGTAACTTGCCATCCTTGATGGACATTCGATTGAGCAGGGAATTGATCGAGGCTACTACTATGTTTTGGGACTAGAAGAGGGCCTTCTTTCAATTCGGAAATTTGGAGATGACCCCGCTCTTGGAGGAAATTAGAGGTTTTGCTAGACTCCCCTAGAATAGTCTGGGTTTGCTGGTATCGAAAAATTGTACACCTCGCGGTCTCTTAATAATGTTCGCAATCTAGAACAATGATAAACTAGGCTGCCTAAAGAAGTCTTACACTCCTTTCGACTTTCTGTATGAATAGTATGGATATAAAACATCGTTCCGCTTGTTTCATGAAGAATTGGCCATCACTTCTGTTGGGTGGATTCACCTACGGGTTTATGTTTTCATTGTGTGTTTGTTAGGGCTGCTGATTTTCCTGATGCAAAGAGGTAAGATCCATACTCGTCTAGCCATGGTTGCCAGAATCATAATGGAGGTAATTGAGGGGAAAATTCTCAAGGATGGGCACACCTCTTCAGTAATCTGACCGATGAACAACTATAGTGGATGTTCGAATGGTTTCCAAGCAAGACGTTCATAATCTGATCCAAGAAGGCAACTCATCTAGTGTTGATAGGATTGCAAGGTATTTACCCCCTCCAATAAGAGCAATGAGATAGGATGGAAGTTAGGAGGTTGTACCGCAAGTAGCCAACATGGCACAATACAAGGCGGATTTTAAGGGGGCGTCGTACCTTTTAAGTTCGAAGCTCAACATATGTGGATCAGAAAATTATTTTGGAAGAAGAGACCATAGAGCCCGATAGATATCATGCTGGACACCTGTACTATTAACTTTCATGGCTAGAAGATGACATAACCGGGGTTGTCAAACCGGGTATCAAGCAAAGTGAAGGATTATAGATGAAGCGGCTGAAGCTCAGGTGAAATACAAAAGGCTGTACAATTGGTTCTTTGAAGCTGAAGCCAAGCACATTGAGCAACACAAGACAAATATGGAATCTATAAAAGAATGGATAAAAATAGCAAACAACGCAACAAAAAGGTTGGAATATTGCGAACAGGGATTGATGGAGTTAGAGAGGAAAGTAAGGAAACGACTCTGGGACTACCAGGGTTGGGTTATGATGAAGGTGGAATGCTAGAAATGACCCCTGTTTCTTTATATGCGCGAGCTCGAGAACATGATCGAAGGAACAAATAAAGTAAGGCACGAAGAAGGGTCATCCGGGACCAAGTAGAATAGGAAATTTTCTTTAATATTTTATAGTTATATTTCGTTTTAGAATTGATGTAATAAGGCCTTGTTCCACTAGTGACTCTATTTCCTTATTTCAATTTACTAATAGAATGATTTGATTTATTTCGCGTTAATGGGATGAAAAAATGTTGGCACAAATTTTTCCAAGTTTACTTGTCCCTTATGCCTACCTCAGGCACAATGAGGTCCCCAAATTAGGACACGAGTTATTCATTGCTTTATGTGTTTAAATGCCACAATGCTCTTTTCATTTTTTATCTTACTCACTTGGCTACCTTTTATTTTTCTTTATTTTGATTATTCCCATTCCCAAAGGTTAGTTCGTGCACTCTGGAAACATCAACATACCACACCAGATCTGGAGGTCCTACGCCTCCTCCCACCTCCTAGCAACATCAAAAGCAAGGGTAAAGAAAAGACGGACAATTTGAGTGGCAATGGTAAATACAATGCTCCTTTGGAAGAGAATGTGAAAAACTCGCATGGGAGAAGTATACCGGGCAGAATAAGCTGGTTCCGCAATTAGAGCAAAAGATTCTCAAATTGCAAGGTGAATTAGAGCAGGTACGCAACCTCGCCAACCTGTCCCTTACTTTAGACGTCCTTGATATCAACTACCAAAATGCTACTACTCAAAATCCGCCACAACCCTAGAACTCACAACCCTAGAATCTGCAACCTCAAGCTCCACAAAATCCCCCTGCTACTCAATAATACCAAAACACCCCATGCCCCCACAAAATTTGAATCATCCACCACTACAAGTTCCGTAACAACCCCATAACAACACAACACAATTCCCACAAACCGCCACCTACCCCTTTCCTCAAACTGCACCACAACCTACCCATGATCCACCCCAGACATCCATCAATGATCATCATATCCCCAAGTCCTTGGTACCTACGAAAGCAACCATATATACGTGGAACGCACATATCTCCAACCATATTAGCATACTCGATAGCGCACCCCAGACATCAATCAATGATCATCATATCCCTAACCACATTAGCATACTCGATATCGCACAGATCCAATACCAACCAGGGTGGCTGTTCAGTAAGTCCTACCCCTAATAGAAAGGATAAATTACTTGTGCGCTTTCCCTTATTCTTGAGAGATTCCATCTCTTATCCAATTATTCACTCATAGGAAGTGAAAGAAGCAGATAGAGCAAGGGCCGCTCCATTGCTTTAGCGCTTCTTCCTTTGCCTTCCCTAACTCTTCTGAGAAGAAAGGGGATCCTGCGCAAAGAAAGCCTCTAACAAGAGGATATTTTAATTCCTTGTCCACTCTTTCCAGTGTTTTCCAAAAAACAGCAATTAGGAATAGAGAATATATATATAGCAAAGAAAGGTCTAACTGTTAGAATCATTTTTTCCATTGCTATTTGATACATTTCGGTCATTCACATTAGCGAATTAGGTGAAAGTACGGAAAGAGAGGGATTCGAACCCTCGGTAAATAAAATCCTACATAGCAATTCCAATGATACGCCTTAAACCACTCGGCCATCTCTCCTACATAATGATTATGACCCAAGGGCTAAAGCTTCTCTTAGGAGAATCCCTTCGCTACACTCGACTTAAAGGCACATACGAACTCACTCATAAGGAAACTCATCAAGTAGGTCTTTCGAGTGTTTCAAGTACTGGCAAAGATTTAATTGAAGACCTTTCAGTTCCATTTTAGTCCCCTGGGTGCCTTCTCCGCACTTACAGGTAAGCATTCCAAGTAGATAAGATCATAAAATAAGCGGGAGGTCATCTCCCAACACATTCCCCCTATAGAGAGTGCAAAACTCTAGGTTGAGTAAGTGCGAATCTCACCTTCTTTCTTGTGTTGTAAGAGGGGGAAAGGGAACTAGAGCAGCAAGCATCACAACTAGTGACATTCCCCGCCACAACAGTTCCACTTCAAGGTGAACGGACCACCGCAACAGTATACATTTCCCTGAGGCGATTCCTAAACTCTAGCTCTTGCTCATGAAAGTGTCCCGATCTTGGAAAATAAGGATGTGGGAAATTTTTTTCTTCTGGCCTTTAAGAACCCTACCATACACACCACATAAATCCTTATACACACTCGAACCACTGAAAAGTACTTGCTCAAAAGAACATGGCTGAGGAGTTAAAGAAGTTATCCAGAACGGTCCAAAGTGTCGAAGGATAAAAAAGTATAAAAGGCTTGAACTATGAAGACTTGTGCATTCAAATGGATGTAGAATTACCCGAGGGTTACAAACCTACAAAGTTTGAAATGTTTGATGGCACCGGTGATCCCGAAGCGCACTTGAGGACTTATTACGACAAGCTCGCGGGTATAGGTAAAAACGAGCAAATCCGTATGAAGTTGTTCCTGCGAAGCATCACGGGAGATGCCTTGTTATGGTATATGAGTCAAAACCCGAAGAAATGGTTTAACTGGGTGGGTATGACATTCGAATGTATGGACATGTTTAGGTTCAACACGAAGAAAGCACCACCTTACGTTGGTGCGCTAACCGTCAAAGATTTGTAGCCGCTAAGGCAAGGCAACAATTGGATAAAAGGTTGATGATAATAGAAAACAACAAATTCTCTAACATCATCAACTTAGGAGAAATAATTGAAGAAGGTATCAAGAGTGGAATGGTTACTAATTTCGAAGATCTGCATGTCACCAATAATTTTACAGTCTGGAGTTATCTCAAAGAAGAAAACAATGGGTGCAGTAATGGTAGCCCAAGGTCCGAAATCTCCGCTCACATATCAAAACCCCCACATTATATCATCCCTCATCCCCAAAATACCATTATCCTACTACTACCTACCATACCTACAATACCTGACCAACATACTATTACTCATCCCCACCTACCTGATGGAACTACCCTAAACCCTGAGCCAACTTTGATCGCAGACCTCCCAGACAATACATCCCTCTTGCTGAACCAATAGCCCAATATATGAGAGACTGAAAATTGGCGGTAACATCACTCATATCCCTGCTGCTGCAATCAAAAACAAAGCTTAGTGGATCAACCCCAACAAAACATGTGCCTATCACTCTGGCATAAAAGGTCACACCATTGAGGAATGTCGCATGTTGAAGAATAAGATTCAGATACTGAATGATAGTAAGGTAATACAGTTGAAGGAATCCGCACCCAATTTCCGTGACAACCCTATTGCCGACCATAGTGGGGAGTAAACATGATTGAAATTGATGAATAATGGGACCAGGAAAGGTCTATCGGTCTTATCCAGAAAGGAGACACTGTGTGGCATCCCCTGTAAAACCCTCACCAGTTGTGGTACGAGCCAAGGCACCATTTGAAGTTGAAATGGCTAAACCTAGGCCATTGTTCACTATGATAGTAGCTCCATCACCGGCTTACCAATCATGTTCCATTGGAAAATATGGCTGAATCAAGTAGAAAGGGAAAGTCTAAGGCATAAGAAGTGGGTTCCACTCAAGGAATGACTAGAACAGGAAGAGTGCGCACGCTGGAGAATCTAGACCAAGGAGGGACAAACAACGAAGTTGCACCAAAACCACCTGTTATGGAAGCAGATACTGATGAATTGTGGAGGAAAGCACAAGCCAAGAAATACTTTGTTGATGGTAACATGAACAAAAATCTTGCCCAGATATCCATTCTATCACTGATACAAAATTGTGCACAGGAATGCATTGATGAAGGTATTGAGTGATGCTTATGTGCCTGATGCCATCACCAGTGGAGAAATGGCAAACATGGTGGGACAAATGCTGGAAACACACAATACCACTTTCCATAAAGATGAGTTTCCACCGGAAGGTTTGAGTTACAATGGGGCATTGCACATTACTATGCAATATGAAAACAAGTTCATCGCTCGGGTCTTGATCGATGGGGGTTCTGCTAGATAAATGTTTTAATGATGGAAAATAACATACTTCTATTGCAGGAAATCAACTCCAAAGAAGGAAGTCAAGAAAGTAAAATGGAAGTCTAAGAATGAAGAAGAGATCGAGATCCTGTCAAAGATCGAGAAGGATGGATTAAGGAATGAGATCCCGCTGAAGATTCAGAAGCAAGTATTAAGGAATCAATCTTGCCCATGATTACGAGCATCAAGGAGAACAAATATTTGATTGAAGTTATTTACGGAAGGCAGAGCAATCAATCTGCATGGAAGATTTGCGGAGAATAATCAATCACAACCTTCAAGGAAATAACAGCCATCACGCCACTCTTCAAGGACCAAGTATACGAAGTTCCTCATGTATTCTTGGAAGGAATCAAATCGTGGGCCAACTCCCTTGGGTGCCCGTTTCTGTCATACCAAGAAGACTGGCCCTCAAATCACATAATACCACAAGAGGCTCAACGAAAGGACATACTTTGATTGAACCATTGCCAATGTTGTTGTTCTACTCCAAACAATAAATGTAGTCTATTCTAGATTTAATGTATAACTAGAGAGAGAAGAAAGAGAGAAAAGAATAAACGATGAGGTATTGTATCAAAAGCACGAAAAGAACGTATATCGTGAACAAAAGTTTGGTGTATAGAAACATCAACATACTTGTACCAAAGATTTCAAATACTCAAAAGAGAACTCCCTTGCAACCCAAGAGGACTGGAGTAGGATTCACATTGAATCCGTACCAGTATAAAATATATAGTGTTATTTACTTTCTACAATTTAGTTTCTGTACTTAATTCATATCTATCTCACATCAAGGATTCATTCGAATAACAGGAAAATTAGTCAACTACCTCATGAAAGAAAAGAAAGAGTTAGAATTCACACCCCCCCCCGGTGTACTTTCAATTGGTATCAGAGTAGGTCTCACATACTTACCCTTTTTACTTAACAGCTAGTGAAAAAAGATTATGTCAAATCAAGTAACTGCTGGTGAACTATTTCAAGAAGGACATCTCAGGTAAGGCCGCCATATTTTAATGGACAACACTTCTCCCATTGGAAAGTTCGCATGAAAATACATGCAAAGTCCTATGATATCAAAGTGTGGCACATAATCAAGAAGGGAAACTATCCCCTTCCAGCAGCAAAGTTCTTGTTAGTCGACTGAATCCTTGATGTGAGATAGATATGAAGAAATTACCGAAAATAAATTGCAAAAAGTAAATGACACCAGATGTTTTTTACTGGTTTGGATTCAATGTGAATCCTACTCTAGTCCCCTTGGAATGCAAGGGAGTTCTCTTTTGAGTATTTGAAATCTCTGGTACATGTATGTTGATGTTGTTATACACCAACAACTTCTCCACGATATACGTTGTTTTCTTGCTTTTGATACACTGCCACACTAGTGATTCTTTTCTCTCTTTCTTCTCTCGCCAGTTACACAATAAATCTAGAATAGACTACAATACTTGTTTGGAGTAGAACAAGAAGATTGGTAATGGTTCAGTCAAAATATATCCTTTCGTTGAGCCTCTTGTTGTTTTTATGTGATTAGAGGGCGAGTCTTCTTGGTATGACAGATCCTTAGATGACGGTCAACCCAAGGGAGTTGATCCTTAGAATCAAATCTTAAATATATTCCTTCCAAGAATATGGGAGGAACTTTCTATACTTGATCGTTGAAGAGTGGAGGGATGGTTGTTGCTTCCTTGAAGGTCGTGATTGATTATTCTCCGCAAATCATCCACGCAAATTGATTGCTATGCCTTCCATAAATAACTGCAATCAAATATTTGTTCTCCTTGATGCTCGCAATCATGAACACGACATCGAACACGGTCGGACCTATCTTCAAACTCAAACCAATGTCTTCGATAGTGGCTCTCTAGGACCTGTCAAATGCTTTCACGTTCATGATCCCTAACCGTATTTCAGGTATACCTATACCCAACCTCCTCAAAGTGGTCAGAGGGCATATATTTAGACTCGAACGTGAAAGTACAAGAAGGGGGGTTGAATTATAACTCTTTGTTTTCTTTCATGAGGCAGTTGACTAATTTTCCTGTTAGTCAACTGAATCCTTGATGCGAGATGGATATGAAGTAAGTACAAAAAATAAATTACAGAAAGTAAATCATACAAGATGTTTTATAATGGTTCGGATACAATGTGAATCCTACTATAGTCCCCATGAGTTGCGAATGAGTTCTCTTTTGAGTATTTGAAATCTTTGGTACAGGTATGTTGATGTTGTTATACACCAACAACTTTTTCACGATATACGTTCTTTTCTTGCTTTTGATACAATGCCTCGCCAGTGATTCTTTTTCTCTTTCTTCTCTCCCTAGTTACACATTAAATCTAGAATAAACTACAATGCTTGTTTGGAGTAAAACAAAAGGAATGGTAACGGTTCGATCGAAGTATATCCTTCCGTTGAGCCTCTTGTTGTATCTATGTGATTTAAGAGCGAATTTTCATGGTATGAAAGTTCCTTTAATGGCGGGCAACCCAAGAGAGTTGATATTTAGAATTAAATCTTGAATTAATTCCTTCCAAGAATATGGGAGGAGCTTTCTATACTTGGTCCTTGAAGAGTGGCGTGAAGACTTTTATATCCTTGAAGGTTGTGATTGATTATTCTCCGCAAATCTTCCATGCAGATTAATTGCTATGCCTTCCGTAAATAACTTCAATCAAATATTTGTTCTCCTTGATGCTCATAATCATGGGCAAGATTGATTCCTTAATCCTTACATCTAAATCTTCAACAGGATCTCATTCCTTAATCCATCCTTGTGGATCTTGGACAAAATCTCGATCTTTTGTTCATTCTTAGCCTTCCAATTTTCTTTCTTGACTTCCTTTTTTTGGAGTTGATTTCATACAATAAAAGTAAGTTATTTTCAATCATTAAAATATAGATCTAACAATCTCCTCATTTTTTATAATGACAGAATAACTTAATTCATTTTACTTCCCTGTTTATTTCATCTTCAGTCGGCTCCCACTCAACTTGTTATCAAGTCTTTTGAGTCGAATCCCTTTCAACTTGTTGTCTTTACATATGAGTTGGTTAGTCGACTTTCTTTCCAGCTATCATGTCTTTTGAGTTGGCTCCCCCTCAACTTGTTGTCTTTCCATATGAGTAGGTTAGTCGACTTTCTTTCCAGCTAGTTGACTTGTCGACCCTTCCCAACTAGTTGACTCGAATTTACCTGCAAGTTAGTTGATTCCTTTCGCCCCCTTTGGCATCACTCAAAAAGAGGTCTAAGCAAGTAGTATTACTAGCAGATAAAAAGTTTAATAATTATAGTCATCCAAATTATCCAAAAACATTCAATACAACTAAACCATGCAAGAATCCAAAAAAAAAAAAACAACCAGGACTGAGCAAGGTCTTAACACAACCAACATTAATCAACGACGAAGAAAGTTGGTAAGGGTACTGTCGATAGCTTCTTTGAGATGGTCAAAGCTTGCGTTCATTGTGGCTAAGATTCCAACAACACGATCATGAACATCCTTGAAGGACATTACTGCCTTTTTGCAATCTTCTGAACCATGAATCTCAGCTTGGACAAATCAGAACCTGTTTCCTTGGAAACTTCGTAGATATCACTAACTGCAGACTTTGTTATTAGGACCAGATCTTTGATAGCAGTTAGCTTGTCGTCAAGTGCAACAATCTTCACCAGTAATTCTGGATTATTCACAGCAGCCTGCGAAATATCAACCTTTACCTTGGAGCAAGAGGGAATCACTCTGCTTCAGTTTCCTGCTTCTTTATCCGAGTACCATCCACATCAACATAACCCATGCTGACAAACGCTCTATTAGTGTAACGCTTGGAGACAGACATATGATAGTTGTTTAAGAGAGGAATATTGATGCCTTCCAGGAGGTGAGTGATAACCATCTCATAGGGAAGACTCGATGGTTCTTCAGCACATTCTATCATAAAATTGATTACATAGGAGGTGAGTGATAACCATCTCTTTGTGCTTTGTAAGAAGGCAGTTCACCAAAAATGTGTCTCGTTGAGATAGAGTTGTGTGGGATCCTGTTCTGGGAAGTATGGTAATGCCAACAATGTGGGAAAGAAAACGTGTTTCAAAGTTGATGTCACTAGGTCCTAATTGATTGAGCAAGGGATCAGATATGTAATCACCAAGACATTTTTTGGCTTATTCAGAACTTTTACATTGAAACAGAGAATCAAAGGTAGATTAGTCTAGAACAATACGTTGACCTAGCACAAGGGACTCAATCTTATCAGATTTGGGGGAATGAAGATTTTCATAGAACATGCAAACGAGATCTTCATAAACCTTTGGAGGGGTTAGAACAAAGAAATTTTCCTATTCCTGAAAACTAAAGAAATCTTTTACCTTGCAATTTAGGGAATCCATCTCTTCAAGATTGATGATTCTTTCATAAGTGATTTATTTCCCCTTGAAAGTAACGAACTTGTCTCTATTGGGTGAATCCCAGTAGTTCACTTCCGACTCTAGCATATTGTCTAAGTCTATCTTCACTTTCTTTGGGGTATAGGCTTCAACTCCTTCCATTAGACACTTTCCTAGGGCTTTTACAGTAAGGCTTCGAGCATCTTCGAAGAGGTCTACCCTAGAAGATGAGAAGTCCTTAGAGTGATTAGACCCAATAGTGATAGGTTCTTATAGTTGAGTAGGGATTTTCTCTTTGGAACGGGTGCTTTTGCTAGTGGAGGCAGAAGGTTTTCTCGAATTATTAGCCATTGGAAATAGAGGGTGAAGGTTACAATATAAGGGATAAGGAGGAGAAAGTCTTATAGAGAAAGAGAGAGACGTGAGAAGGCGTGATAGAAATGACGTGACCGATGGGTATAGATAAAGAGAACATGCACCATTGATTCAGTTTCCATCTCCGGGTACGAAAAAGGTATGAAAAGGGACTAACAATAGAGGCGTCTCATTAATACTACTAATGGTAATGATGAGATACGACGGTAAAAAAGATTTCCTACCAAAATCACTATCACACGCAATCTTTGAAAAGTACAAAAATTTCGAAGGCCTATTTAAAAAAGTAATAATGACAAGCAAGCCCCTAAGGTTTTGAAATTTATATTCTAAAAAAAGCTTAGTAAAAATATCAGCTAACTAATTATCAGTACTAATAAATGATAATTCAATGTCACCCTTAAGAAAATGATCTCTAATAAAATGATGCTTGATATCTATATGCTTTACCCTAGAATGATGCACTGGATATTTTGACAAGCAAATAGCACTAGAATTGTCACAGAAAACTTTAGCAGGCTTAAAACAAAGATCATAGTAACTTAGTTGGTGAGTCATCTTGAGTAGTTGAGCACAACATTGTCCGATAACAATGTATTTAGCCTCAGTTGAAGATAATGAGACTGATTCCTGTTTCTTTCTATTCCAGTAGATGAGTGATTTTCCTAGTAATTGACATGTTCCAGATGTGCTTTTCCTATCATCTTTATCTCCTGCAAGATCTGCATCTGAAAGAACTTCAAGCTTAAAATTGTTAAGACGTGGATACCATAAACCATGTGATGCAGTCCTAATGAGATATCTAATAATTTGTTTCACTGCGGTTAAGTGAGACTCTTTGGGAGATGGTTGCAACCTGGAATATCTATATACACTAAATATTATGTCAGGTCGACTAGCAATTAAGTAAAGTAGAGATCCAATCATTCCACGATAATTGGATTCATCCACAGGTATTCCTTCGTCATCTTTGTCAAGAGATGTGGTTGGACTCGGGAGGTCCAAGTGCCTTTGCGTTAGTCATTCCAAATTTTTGTATCAGTTCCTTCGTGTACTTCATCTGGCATATGAAGATACCTTCGTCTGATTGATGAATTTGAAATCCAAGAAATAATGTTAGATCTCCCATCAAGCTCATTTTGAATTCGCTTTGCAAGAGATGAGAAACTTCCTTGTATAAGATAGGGTTAGCACTTCCAAATATAATATCGTCAAAATAAATTTGAAAAATGAGATTACCTGATGATGACCTTTAGATAAATAGAGTTGTGTCGATCTTACCTCTTGAGAAGCCACGACTAACCAGAAATGAACTTAGTCTTTCATACTAGGCTCTAGGTGCTTGTTTTAACCTATAGAGAGCCTTAGTCATGTTAAGCTCATGGTAAGGAAACTAAGAGCTTTCGAATCCACGAGGTTGTTTAACGTAGAGCTCCTCATCAATAAAACCATTTAAAATATACTTTTAACATCCATTTTAAATAATTTAAAATATTTAAAAGAAGCGTATGCAAGTAAAATACGAAACGATTCTAATCGAGCCGCCGGAACAAAGATTTCGTCATAGACTTCTTCCTGTTGTAGCCTTGTGTGACTAGCCTTGCTTTGTTTTGGATGACTTTGCCTTCTTCATTCAATTAATTTTTGAATACCCATTTGGTTCCTATAATTGCTGCATTTGCTGGGTTGGGTACCAATGTCCAAAGTTGCGTTTTGTCAAACTTATCAAGTTCTTCTTGCATAGCTTGTACCCAACTTGAATCTTTCAAAGCTTCGTCGACTTTCTTTGGCTCTATTTGAGATATGAGTGCAATGTTAGAATTTCTTTAGAGATCCTATGGTTTTGATTCCCTCGTTTGGATTTCCTACGATAAACCTTTGTGGATATTCAGGTTCACTTCTCTTCGTTTGGTACTGCTTCAACATGTTGAGTAGCCGACTCTGCCTGATATTCATCATGCTCGCTGGTAGCTTCATTAGTCGACTTTGAGAGTTCATTGTTGTTGTCAAATTATTCTTTTGGATCGACCTGTTCACTGATCGTGGGTTGATTTTGGCTGATATCTTCATCACCTGCAAAGACTTCTTTCTCGGCCATAGAGTTATTATCATCAAAAATAATATGAACTGATTCTTATACACACACTGTACACTTGTTATAAACTCTAAAAATCTACTATTATTAGAGTAACCCAGAAATATACCTTTATCACTTCTTGGATCAAACTTATCAAGGTTTTCTTTACCATTATTGTGGACAAAGCATTTGCATCCAAAGGGATAAAAGTACCTAATATTAGATTTTTTTCCCTTTTATAGTTCATATGGAGTCTTCTTCAAAATGGATCGAATCAAACACCTATTTAATATATGACATGATGTGCTGATTGCTTCTGCCTAGAAGTAATATGGTAAAGAATGTTCCATTATCATAGTTCTAGCCATGCCTTGTAGAGTTCTATTTTTGCGTTCCGCTATCCCAGTTTGCTATGGTGTCCTTGGTGCTGAGCAATTACGAGTATATCCTTGGTCATTAAAGAATTCCTCAGATGATCTACTTTCGAATTCTCCTCCATGATCACTCTGAATGGTTGAGATAAGGTACCCCTTTTTCTCTTCCTATCTTTTTGTAGAAGATCTCAAAGTTTTTTAGAGTTTCATTTTTTTGAGCCAAGAATATTACCCATCTAAAAGGTGTGTAATCATCAACAATAACGAAAGCATGCCTTTTTTCTCCTATACTGGTAGTTCTAGTAAGTTCAAATAAGTCCATATGCAAAAGCTAAGATGTTTGATTGTGGAAACAATATCTTTGGATTTGAAAGAAGTTCTAGTTTGCTTACCAAGCTGACAAGCATGATTTCTAGAGTAGTTGAGCTTAGGAAGGCCAATAACTAGTTCGTGCTTAGATAGTTTTTCAATCAAATGCATGTTGGCACGACCATGCTTTTGGTGCCAAAGCCACGGGTCATTAGAAATGGATGCTAGACAGATATGACTATCCAAATTATCAATGCAATCTAAAATTTAGACATTACAGTACCCTTTTCCCGAAAGATTGATTTTACCTGATTCATCTTCAATAGCACATCTAGTTTTCTTGAATTTCACTTCATATCCAGAATCGCATAGTTGACTGATGCTTAGCAAATTATAATTTAGTCCGTCTACAAGATAAACTTTAGTAATATCACAGTTATTATAAAACGGAGCTGTTCCGATACCAAAAGATTTGCCTTTTAAGTCATCACCAAACTTGATATTTCCTCAATTGATTTTGGTTACTTCTTTGAATAGATTTTTGTCGCCCGTCATGTGACTGGAACAAGCACTGTCGAGATACTGCTTCCCTTTTTGACTTTTCCTGCGGTGTTCCTGCAAAGAAAGATTATTACCTTCTTTTAGGTACCCAAGCTGCTTGGGTCCTTTTTGGTTAGTTCTATTAATATCAGGGCCATTTTTAGGCTTCCAGATCCATCCGGCAACATTTGAGTTACGAAATCTACAAAAAAGAGTACTTATGACTAATGTTATTGCAGTAACGACAAACAATGATGGATTCTTCACTGGATCTACTAGTGGTGTCTTTACTAGTAGTTTCATTTCCAGCAGGTCATTTTCCAGTTGACTTACAAGTCGCCTGGTTACACCTGGAAAAACTGTGACTAGTGGATTTGCGCATGCCATTGAATTGCAATTGCAATTCCTAAACTTCCTCTTCAAGAACATCTCTTTTGTTTTCACGTACTTTAAGTTTAAGTTCTCAGTCTTTCTTTTCCCTATTGAGTCTCTTTAATTCAATTTACATTTTTTGAGACTTTTTAAATATAAGATCAAGAATATCATGTAATTCATTACATCTTTCATAGTTTTAAGTTCTTACCTCACTTATTTCATCGCGTTCCATAAAGGAATTTTCAGTTTCTTCTTTGCTTTCATGGTCTGATACATCTTCAGCAGTCTAACGTCCAAAGTATTTGTTCATATCATATTCCAAGATGGTCATGAATCACAAATTTGCTATTTCTTCATGTTCTGAGTTGTCTTCATCGCTCCAAATTCCAAAGGATTTATTCTTGGTAAAATCAATAGAGACTTTTCTTTTAAGTTCTGGGCATTCAGCTTGAACATGGCCATACCTTCCACATTCAAAATATTTTCTATCATTTTTGTCTTGTTCATTGAATTGTCTGGTTGTTTTGGATGAAATTCTTCCATTTTTTTATTTTTCTATATCTTCTCATCAGTCCATTCATATTTCTCGAGACCATGGAAATTTCCTCTTCCAGTGCCTCGGCATCATCATCATCATTGTCATTTTTCAGAGACATTAGAAGAGGAAATTGCCATGGTCTCGAGAAATATAAATGGACTGATGAGAAGATATAGAAAAACAAACAAATGGAAGAATGTCATCCAGAAGAACTAGACAATTCAATGAATAAGACAAAAATGATGGAAAATATTTTGAATGTGGAAGGTATGGCCTTTGTCAAGCTGAATGCCCAGAACTGAAAAGGAAAGTCTCCACAGGTTTCACCAAGAACAAATCCTTCAGAATCTGGAGCAAAGAAGACAGCTCATAACATGAAGAAATAGTCAATTTATGATTCATGACCATCTTGGAAAAAGATATGAACAAATACTCTGGTTGTTGGACTGCTGAAGATGTATCAGACCATGACAGCAAAGAAGAAACTCAAAATTCCTTCATGGCACGCAGTGAAACAAGTGAGGTAAGACCCTAAAACTATGAAAGATGTAATGAATTACATGATATTCTTGATCTTACCTTAAAAGACTCTCAAAAATATTAAATGGATTAAAGAGACTCAATAGGGGAAAGAAAGACTGGAAACTTAAACTTGAAGTATGTAAAATCAAAAGAGATGCTCTTCAAGAGGAAGTTGAGGAATTGCAATTATAACTCAATGGCATGCGCAAATTCACCATTCACAATTCTATCAGGTCTAACCAGGCGACTTGTAAGTCAACTTGCAAATGACCTGCTGGAAATTAAACTACTAGTAAAGACACCACTAGTAGATCCAGTGAAGAATCCATCACTGTTTGTCATTATTGCAGTAAAATTGGTCATAAGTACTCCTTTTGTAGATTTCATAACTCAACTGTTGTAGGATAGATATGGAAGCCTAAAAATGGCCCTGATATTAATAGAACTAACCAAAAAGGACCCAAGCAAGCTTAGGTACCTAAAATAAGGTAATAATCTTTCTTTGCAGGAACACTGCAGGAAAAGTCAAAAAGGGAAGTGGTATCTCAACAGTACGTGTTCCAACCACATGATGGGTGAAAACATCTATTCAAAGAAGTCACAAAAATCAATGGAGGAAATGTCAAGTTTGTTGATGACTCAAAAGGCAAACTTGTTGGTACTGGAATAGTTCCGTTTAACAATAAATGTGATATTACTGAAGTTTATCTTGTAGACGGACCAAATTATAATCTGTTAAGCATCAGTCCACTATGTGATTTTGGATATGAAGTGAAATGCAAGAAAACCGTATGTGCTATTAAAGATGAATCAGGTAAAATCGTTCTTTTGGGAAAAATGTATGGAAATGTCTATATTTTAGATTGCATTGATAATTTTGATAGTCATATCTGTCTAGCATCCATCTTCGATGATCCATGATTTTAGCACAAAAAGCATGATCATGCCAGCATGTATTTAGTTAAAAATTTATCCAAGCATGAACGAGTTATTGGCCTTCCTAATCTCAACTACTTTAGAAATCACGTATGTGATGCCTGTGAGCTTGGTAAGCAAACTAGAATTTCTTTCAGACCAAAAGATATTGTTTTCACAATCAAACCTCTTTTGCTTTTGCAGGTGGACTTATTTGGACCTACTAGAATTGCCTGTATAGGAGGAAAAAGGTATGATTTTGTTATTGTTGATAATTACTCACGTTTTACATGGGTAATATTTTTGGCTCACAAATATGAAACTCTAAAGAACTTTGAGATCTTCTGTAAAAATATAGAAAGAGAAAAAGAGGTACCTTATCTCAACCATTCAGAGTGATCATGGAGGATAATTCGAAAGTAGATCATTTAAAGAATTCTGCAATGACCAAGGATACACTCACATTTTCTCAGCACCAAGGTCACTACAACAAAATAGGGCGGTGGAACAAAAAAATAGAACTTTGCAAGACATGGCTAGAACCATGATCATAGAGCATTCTCTACCTAATTACTTCTAGGAAGAAGCAGTCAACACAGCATGTCATATATTAAATAAGTGATTGATTTGACTCATTCTGAAGAAGACTCCATATGAACTATAGAAAGGCAAGAGACCTAATATTGGATACTTTTTTCCCTTTGGAAGCAAATGTTTTGTCCACAATAATGGTAAAGAAAACTTTGGTAAGGTTGATCCAAGAAGTGATGAAGGTATATTTCTCGGTTACTCTAATAATAGTAGATCTTTTAGAGTTTATAACAAGCGTATTCTGTGTGTAGAAGCATCAGTTCATGTTATTTTTGATGATAATAACTCTATGGCCGATAAAGGAGTTCTTGCATGTGATATAGATATCAGCCAAAATCAACCCACGATTAGTGAACAGATTGATCCAAAAGAATTGATTGACAACAAAACTGAACTCTCAAAGTCAACTAATGAAGCTATCAGTGAGCATGTTAAATATCAGGCAGACTTGACTACTCAACATATTTAAGTAGTACCAAACGAAGGCTAACATTGCACTCATATCTCATATAGAACCAAAGGAAGTTGACAAAGCTTTGAAAGATTCAAGTTGGGTACAAGCTATGCAAAACGAACTTGATCAATTTGACAAAATTCTGATCCACTTTGGACATTGGTACCCAAGCCAGCAAACGCAGCAATTATAGGAACCAAATGGGTATTCGAAAACAAATTGAATGAATAAGGCAAAGTCATCTGAAACAAAGCAAGAGCTAGTCGCACAAGGCTACTCCCAACAGGAAGGAGTCTGTAACAACTCGACCGGTCATTTTGATCGCTAGCATGTCACTCAGTGTTTTGAGGCCTTAAGTAGCTTCATTTCATGCTTTTTGACTTATACACGTAGTCGGAATCAAATTTCGAAAAGTTCAGAATTGATTTGGATGGAAAATTCTAATTTCAGGAGCTTTAAGTTTGGAGAATTGACTAAGGTTTGACTTTTGAGCAAACGACCTCAAAATTAGTATTTGGAGGTTCCAATAGGTTCTTATGATAATTTCATACTTGGGCGTGTGTTCGGGTTGCGTATCAGGTAGTCCGGGAGCTTTTCGGCGCTTATTATGAATGGTTGGCATTTTGAAGGTTTTAGAATTTCATACGTTTAGTTTGAAGTGGATTTTGATGTTATCGATATCTGTTTGAAGTTTCGAGCTTTGGAATAGATTCGTATTGTGATTTGTGACTTGCACGCAAATTTTGGCGTCATTCTGGAATGTCTAAGTAAGAATCAAACGCGTTCGTCGAAGTTTGAATGTTTGAAAGTTTAAACAAGATTTCGATTGTAGATTCATGGTTTTGATGTTGTTTGGTGTAATTGAGGCCTCGAGTAGGTTCGTGTTATATTTTGGGACTGCTTTATGTGATTGGACGGGTTCCCGGGGGCCTCGTGTGTATTTCGGATATATTTGGATGGTGTCGCGCTCTTATTTGATGTTTCAGCGTCGTTTCTTTGGGCATAAAGGGAAATATATTGAGAAAAAGACATTTGATATGTGATTATATTAAACCATTAGACCCGTATCGTAATTACGGAGCCATAGCAATAAGAATCGTCGAATTCCGATGTCGTATGAGAGAGTTATGCCCATTTCTGTGTTGGACAAAATTGCTTGTTTTGGTGCGAAGCTTTGTACTTCGCGAACGCGAGGGAGGTTCCGAAAATGCGAAGAAGGATTTCTTGGTTGACCGGTCAATGCAAAAAATTGCTCTTTGTGAACGTGGTGAAGAAAAATCATCTGTACAGTGTTTTAAACCGAGAAATTTAATATTCTGGGCATATCTTGAGTTCTGGAGCTCCGTTTGAGGTGATGTTCACGGCGTTATTCTCGTATCAACATGGGGGTAAATATTTGACCTTTATTTTGATGTTTCTATATTATTATTTCCGTTGGTTATTATTTTTATCCGTATTTGGATAGTAGAAATTGGGATTTTTGAGTCCCAAAGTTGAGAAATGGTAAATCCTTGATTTGAGGGTCGATTCATGGATGAAATTGGATGATTTTCTGGATATAGACCATATGAGTTGTGGGTAATATTTATTTTTTATAATTTATAGAATCTGGGCACCTGAGCCCGAGGATTGACTTTATTGACTTTTCGAGCGAAGTTGGGAATTGTTATAAATAATTTAATTATGATGTTGGAGTATAGTTTTATTAGTTTTTCATGATTGTTTGACTAGTTCGGATCGATGTGCTTTTTGTTTGAGGTGTTAAAGTGGTGTTGGAGTCGGTTATGGAACTTCAGAGCAAGGTAGTATCATGTCTAACCTTGTAAGGGGGAAATTACCCCGTAGGTGTTATATTCTTATGTGCTACATGTTGTGGGATCTACATACGTATGAGGTGATGAGTTTCCGTGTGTAAGATAGAATTCCTGATTATGTCCACATAGACTTAGGTTCACGCCATGCTATAATTGCACTATTTGAGTTATCTTTGCTCGTTTAAATTCCTTTATTTCGCGTTACGACTTGAGACTAGACTTGCATAGGGTGATAGACTCGCTATTGTAGAGATGTGATGAGCTACTTGATAATCCGCGGAATAATTTGTGCTTCCCTTATGAATTTCTCCTGCATTATGCATATTCATCGCAAGGTTTTCCTTAAATTTCAAAACTCACACATCTATTCATGAGTAGGGTCAGAGATCCGTTAAAGCTTTTTATTTTAATAGGATCGGGCTGTTCGCCTTGATAGAATTATGTACCACACTCTTATGGGAGCGGGTCGTTCGCCTCGGCAGTATAATAGATACATCTATGGTTCATGCCATTCGACCCTCGACAGTTCACATATTATGATGGAATCGGTTCGTTCGCCTCGGCATTTTAATAAAACACTCTTATGGACCAGGCCGTTCGCCTTGGCATGTCGTGCATAATATTTAATAAGAAATCATCGTATCCATGTGTGTTTTTCCTGATTTGAGTTGTGACGACCTATCTGGTGAGGTCCATTTTATATATACTCCTGTTGAGGAGGTAACTGCTAATTGAGATTCTGAATTTACCGTTCAGAGGAGGACTGTACCTCGTATTTATATTGGTTTATACCATTTATTTACTCTTCCTCATACTTGTTTACTTCTTACTATACATGATTTGTTGGACAACTAGTAAGTGTCGATATTGAACCCTCGTCACTACTTCCCCGGGGTTAGGCTAGATATTTAATGGGTACGCGTTGATTTACGTATTCATACTACACTTCTGCACTTATTGTGTAGGTGTACATTTCCTGTGGTCTCTTGGGCGCAGAGGCACAACAATTGCGGGGACTTTACGGTGAGCTGCATTCTATATTACGATCCGCAGCATACAGAGTCTCCTTCAGCGTTATTTATATTTCCATGTCTAACTTGTATTCTAGACAAATGTTGTATTTTATTATATGTCCTAGTTGATGCTCATGCACTTGTTACACCGGGTGTGATTTGTATTCCCGACAGAGTCTCCATCGGTTAGAATTGATTTGTATTTTACTTGCATACGCTTCTTTTAAAGGTTTTATATTATTTCAAATGGATGTTAAAAGTGCATTTTAAATGGTTTTATTGATGAGGAGGTCTACGTTAAACAACCTCCTCAATTTGCAAACTCACAATTTTCTTACCATGTTTTTAAGTTGACTAAGGCTCTATATGGGTTAAAACACGCACTTAGAGCCTGGTATGAAAGACTAAGTTCATTTCTGATTAGTCATGTTGATGATATTATATTTGGAAGTGCTAACCCTGTCTTATGCAAGGAATTTTCACATCTCAAGCAAAGCAAATTCGAAATGAGCATGATGGGAAAAATAACGTTCTTCCTTGGACTTCAAATTCATCAATCAGACGAAGGTATCTTCATAAGCCAGATGAAGTACCCAAAGGAACTGATATAAAAAGTTGGAATGAGCAATGCAATGGCACTTGGAACTCCCGAATCCAGCCACATCAGGAAGGAAAATCGGTGGATGAATCAAAATATCGTGGAATGATCGGATCTATACTTTACATAACTGCTAGTCGATCTGACATAATGTTTAATGTGTATAGATGTGCCAGGTTCCAATCATCTCCCAAAGAATCTCACTTAACTGCAGTGAAATGAATTATTAGATATCTCATTAGGATTGCATCGCATGGCTTATGGTATCCACGTCTTAATCATTTTAAGCTTGAAGGTGTTTTAGGTGCAGATCTTGTAAGAGATAAAGATGATAGGAAAAGCACAAGTGGAACATGTCAATTACTAGGAAAATCACTCATATCCTGGAATAGTAAGAAATAGGGATCAATCGCATTATCTACAATTAAGGCTGAATACATTTCTATCGGATAATGATGTGCTCAACTACTCCAGATGACTCACCAACTAAGTGACTATGATCTTTCCTTTAAGCCTGTTAAAATTTTATGTGACAATTCTAGTGTTATTTGCTTGTCAAAATATCCAGTGCATCATTCTAGGGCAAAACATATAGATATCAATCATCATTTTATTAGAGATCGTGTTCTTAAGGGTGACATTAAATTATCATTTTTAGAACTTATAATCAATTAGCTAATATTTTCACTAAGCCTCATTTAGAAGAAAGATTTCAAAATCTTAGGGACTTACTTGGCATTATTACTTTTTCTATATAGGCCTTTGAAATTTCTGTACTTTTCAAAGATTGTCCGTGATAGTGATTTTGGTCAAAAATCGTTTTGTACCATCGTATCTCATCATTACCGTCAATAGCATTAATGAGATGCCTCCATATTTAGTCCCTCTTCCCACCTTTTTCGTACCCCGATATGGAAACTGAATTAGTGAATCGTACATGTTCCCTTTCTCTGCACCCATCGATCACGTCGTTTCTATCATGCCTTCTCACGTCTCTCTCTCTCTCTCTCTCTCTCTCTCTCTCTCTCTCTCTTCCTCCTCCTTATCCCTCACATTGTAATATTCACCCTCTCTTTCCAATGGCTAAAGCTTCGAAAAACACTTCTACCTCCACTCTCAAAAGCACCTATTCCAAAGGGAAAATCCCTACTCAACAACCAGAACCCGTCACCATTAGGTCTGATCACTTTGAGGAATTCTCATCTTCTAGGGCATACCTCTCCCATGATGCTCGAAGCCTTACTGAAAAAAGACCTAGGAAAGAGTCCTATGGAAGAAGGAGTTCAAGCCTACACCCTAAAGAAAATGAAGATAGACTTAGATAGTGTTCTAGAGTAGGACGTGAACTACTAGGATTCACCCAACAGAGACAAGTTCATTACTTTCAAGGGAATATCAATCGCTCATGGAAGAATCGTCAATCTGGAAGAGATGGATGCCCTAAATTGCAAGATAAAAGATTTATTTAGTTTTTAGGGATGGGAAAATGTTTTTGTTCTAATCCCTCCAAATGGTTTATGAAGATCTTGTTCGCATTCTCTATACAAATCTTTGTTTCCCCAAATCTGATAAGATTGAGTCCCTTGTGCTAGGTCTATGTATTGTTCTAGACTGTTCCACCTTTAATTCTCTATTTTAATGTAAAAGTTCTAGTTATTCTGCTCTGTTTAAATACTCTTGGCCTGAAGATTTTGAAGTTTCGTTTGAACAAGCCAAAAAATGGCTTGTTGATTCCGTATCCGATCCCTTGCCCAATAAATAAGGACCTAGTGACATCAACTTTGAAACAAGTGTTCTTTCCCACATTATTGCCACACCATACTTCCCAGGATAGGATCCTACACCACTCTATCTCAGAGTGACATATTTCCTGTCTACCGCCTTCTTACAAAGCACAAAGTGAAGTTTTCCTCCTATGTAATCAATTTTATGATAGAATGTGCTGAAGAACCATCGAGTCTTCCCTATGGGATGGTTATCACTCACCTCTTCGAAGCCTTCAATATTCCTCTCTCAAACAACTCCTATATGTCTGTCTCCAAGTGTTACAATAATAGAGCGTTTGTCAGCATGGGTTATGTTGATGTGGATGGTGCTTGGATAAATAAGCAGGAAACTGAAGCAGAGTGATTCCCTCTTGCTCTAATGTAAAGGTTGATATTTCGCAGGCTGCTGTGAATAATCCAGAATTACTGGTGAAGATTGTTGCGCTTGACGACAAGCTGACTGCCATCAAGGATCTGATGGTGATCACTCAGTCTTCAGTTGGTGTAATCTAAGAAGTTTCCAAGGAAACAAGTTCTGATGTGTCCAAGCTGAGAGTCGTAGTTCAAAAGACTGCAGAAAGGGTAGTAAAAGCCTTCAAGAAAGTTCGTGATCGTATTAATGGAATCTCAGTCACATTGAACGCAATCTCTGACCGTCTCAACGAAGCCATCTGCAATACCCTTGCCTACTTTCTTCGTCGTTCATTAATGTTGGTTGTGTTAAGAAAATGTTTTACTCAGTCGTGGATGTTTTTTATGCTTGCATAGTTTAGCTGTCTTGAATGTTTGTGGATAATCAAGATGACTGTCATTATTAAAAAACATTATCTGCTCATAATACTACTTGCTCAGCCCTCTTTTTGAGTGATCCCGAAGGAAGAAATAGTGTCACGCCCCAACCTCGGGGAGCACGACCGGTGCTCAACCGAGTGAACCCGGTCGAGTAAGCCTATTAAACCTTTCCTACCCGACTCATTCATAATCCAAAAACGGATCGCATCACCATTTGTAAAACAGGGTAGAGATCAGTTATATAAATATATAAACGTTGCTAGTTCATTTTTCCTTATATACATTATGCCATAGTTGAGTTCCCAAAATACAACTCGATCCAACGACCACCCCAACATACATACATGACCCACATAAACATTTATGGAGCCTCTAAGCGTACAAAATAACAACATGACAATGCCGGCAATAAGGCCCCAGCTATACCTCAAAATATGAAAACTTATACAAAAGAAGGAGTACATGACCCCTGAAAGAAATGGGACTCACCAAGACTACTGTAAGGAGAGAAAGAGAGCACCACTATCTGCGATCGACATTATCTGTGAATGGAACCACCTACATCCATTCAAAGATGTAGCTCCCCCGGGAAAAGGGACGTCAGTACTGTCAAATAGTACTAGTATGTAAGGCAAACACCAATCTTAGTAGAATGAACAGTGAAACAAAGAGAAGGAAGTCATAATAATCAATAAGTACTTCGTAGAAATACAAAGAAACACCAAGTAAGGATCACATAGTTTCCAATTCAATCTTTCCATCTTTTTAGATTAATAATTTTTAGTGCCAAATCCACAGCTCACAATGCCACCTTGTTTTTACACGGAGTTCGGTCTCGGCCCGACCGGCTAAGCCATCTCAAGTGAGACATATCCATATCCACAATGTAAATTAATAATTCCAACACAATTGCCACCATGTGTACAGCATGTGTCCGATCTCGGCCCGATCGGCTAAGCCATCTCACTTGAGACATAACCTCTTTCAATTGTTATCTCAATTTATATTTCTTTCCCATCTTTCGTTACATGGCACAAACAACCTCATTTATTAATTAGTTCTTGGAACTTGGGAAAATTTTACAATTCAAGTCTTTTCCTTTTTATTCGTCCAAATAACATCATCATTCATGTCGATAAGTACCATCACATAAGGCATTTCACACATAAGGGAATGAGCTTGGAAAATCATAATTACGTTCTCAAATAGCATGATGACATGGTAACCATCTAAAACAATTAGTGAACATGAATCTTTCAATCCAACATACTAAGGAAAACAATTCTAGTATAATCAAGTTAGAACTTACACCCATTATTCGGACACCAGGAGTTCGATTCTAGGAAGAAGAGAGTTAGACATGGATACTTCAATTGTGCTTCTTTAGACTCTACAATTATCCGGAACCCTTAGCAACCTCAATCTATTTTAGCAATATACAAATTGAATACAGAATTAGGAAAGCATTCATGGTTCTAGCTCACTTTTTCCCACACTCTTTATCATACATGCATGCAAGATAAACCACTCTTATACCTATGAAGTATCACACTAGTACCCCATTATAGCTATGTTTGAAATTAAGAGCTGGGGTGATGAAGTCTTACCTTTTTGGATGAAGAATTTGATTCTCTACTTGAATATTTCCATGCTTTGAGTGATGGTTGAAGATTAATTCATGAAAATTAGGCCCTCCCTCTAGAACCCTCTCTCTCTCACTCTAGAAATATCAGAAATGAGCTTAAAAATAGACTAAATGGGTGTTTTAACGGAATAGGGGTCGGGTTTTAAATTAAGAAAAATGGTGCCCCGACACAGGTCTGCAGTCGTATATGCGACCGCATAATGGTTATGCGGTCTGCAAAGTGACCCCAGAAATGGGACTCAAGGGCTTAAACTTTCGGCTCAGGTATGCGACCGGTATGCGGTCCACATACTTGTTCTACGGTCGCATAATGCACCGCAGGACTCCCTCCGCAGAAACCCAAGAGAAATTACGCGGCCGATATGTGGTCCACATATCGATTATGCGATCGCATAATCGACCGCAAAACTGACCTCAAATTGGCCAAACTTACTGCTTCACTCTACGGCCATTATGCGGTCCGCAGAGGGATTATGCGGCTGCATAATGGGCCATAGAAACACATTCTTCTGCGAAACATTTTTCTCTCAGTCCGCAGGGTACTGTTCAATCCAAAAAGTGTGAATCGCGGCTCGCAAGCTCGCCGTTAAGAATTTCTACTATAGTAACGCAGGAATCTATCTTGGCACTATGAAACCCCGAGTATTTTGGTTAAAATTGTTATGGGTCCTTACATTCTCCCCTACTTAAGATCATTCGTCCTCGAATAAGGATCAAGGTTCACTTAACATAGTTTCAGTTATGCCACATACCATCAGCCCCAAATTAGCCTAACTTCCTAACTTCCTAAACATTTTGCCAGAGTTTCCTTTGTATTTAGGCCTATCCACCTGCCAGAGAGCTCCCGAAGCACACCTTAGCAACATATGTAGAATTAAATGACACAACAAAATACCAAATAACACCAACCGAAGCCTCATGGGGCACATATAGCTAGAAAGGAGTGTCTTTATATTATTCGAACAAGCGATACAAACTTTAGTGGAAATAATTTCATGGAACTATTACATGGCTATTCAAACAAATGAGGGTACTTTTCTTTTATTTCACTCTCGTCTTCCCAAGTAGCTTCTTTGACTTGTTTGTTTCGCCATAACACTTTCACGGATGTAATTTCTTTGTTTCTCAACAATCGGACATGCCTATCAAGAATAGAAACCGAAATTTCTTCATATGACAATTCTTCACTAACCTCGATGGTCTCAACCGGCACAATAGCTGACGGATCTCCAAATATCTTCTTCAACATGGACACATGGAATACCGGGTGTACTAATGACATCTCAGGTGGTAGTTCAAGCTTGTACGCCACCTGACCAATCCTTTGAATGATTCTATACGGCCCGACATACCTCGGACTTAATTTCCCTTTCTTTCCAAACCGCATGATCCTATTCATGGGAGATACCTTCAAGAACACCCAATCATCTTCTTTGAACACTAAGTCTCTGCGACGAACATCCGAGTAGGATGTTTGACGACTGTGAGCAGTTTTCAACCGCTCTTTTATGATCTTAACTTTTTCCATAGCCTGATGCACAAGGTCTGGTCCTATTAGTTCAGCTTCTCCAACCTCGAACCACCCAATCGGCGATCTACATCTTCTGCCATACAAGGCCTCAAACGGCGCCATCTGAATACTGGCATGGAAGTTGTTGTTATAAGCAAATTCTATGAGCGACAAATAATCATCCCAGCTACCCTTGAAGTCAATTACACACGCACGCAACATGTCTTCAAGCGTCTGAATAGTCCGATCTGCTTGCCCGTTAGTCTGTGGATGGAAAGTCGTGCTAAGATTTACCTGCGTACCCAAACCTTACTGACATTTGTTCCAAATTTTAGCTGTAAATTGGGCCCCTTGATCGGAAATGATGGAAACTGGAGTGCCATGAAGCCTGACTATTTCCTTGATATACGATTGAGCATATTGTTCCACAGTGTCGGTGGATTTAACTGGTAAAAAGTGTGCTGATTTCGTGAGTCGATCCACGATCACCCAAATTGAGTCAAACTTACGCGAAGTGCGCGGCAACCCTACCATAAAAATCCATATTGATCATTTCCCATTTCCACATTGGAATTTCTATACTCTGTGCTAACCCACCGGGCCTTTGATGCTCGGCCTTCACTTGTTGACAGTTTGAACATTTTGCCACAAAGTCCGCAACACCCCACTTCATACCATTCCACCAATACACTTCATTGCGATTATGATACATCTTTGTAGATCCTAGGTGCACGGAATATCTAGAAGTATGAGCTTCTGCCATGATCGTCTCCCGAAGACCATCTACATTTGGAACACATAGTCGTTCTTGGTATCGTAATGTACCGTCATCCATGCCAAGAGAAAAAGCCATAGTCTTATGTTTATGAATCCCTTCC
>AWOL01S0023253.1:99143-116964 GCA_000715115.1 Nicotiana otophora | reverse complement strand
CCACCATGTGTACAGCATGGCATCCGATCTCGGCCCGATCGGCTAAGCCATCTCACTTGAGACATAACCTCTTTCAATTGTTCACTCAATTCACATTTCTTTCCCATCTTTCGTTACATGGCACAAACAACCTCATTTATTAATTAGTTCTTGGCACTTGGGAATATTTTACAATTCAAGTCTTTCCCTTTTTATTCATCCAAATAACATCATCATTCATGTCGATAAGTACCATCACATAAGGCATTTCACACATAAGGGAAGGAGCTTGAAAAATCATAATTACGTTCTCAAATAGCATGATGACATGGTAACCATCTAAAACAATTAGGGAACATGAATCTTTCAATCCAACACACTAAGGAAAACAATTCTAGTATGATCAAGTTAGAACTTACACCCAATATTCGGACACCAGGAGTTCGATTCTAGGAAGAAGAGAGTTAGACATGGATACTTCAATTGTGCTTCTTTAGACTCTATAATTATCCGGAACCCTTAGCAACCTCAATCTATTTTAGCAATATACAAATTGAATACAGAATTAGGAAAGCATTCATGGTTCTAGCTCACTTTTTCCCACACTCTTTATCATACATGCATGCAAGATAAACCACCCTTATACCCATGAAGTATCACACTAGTACCCCATTATAGCTATGTTTGAAATTAAGAGCTGGGGTGATGAAGTCTTACCTTTTTGGATGAAGAATTTGGTGCTCTACTTGAATATTTCCAAGCTTTGAGTGATGGTTGAAGATTTATTGAAGAAAATTAGGCCCTCCCTCTAGAACCCTCTCTCTCTCACTCTAGAAATATCAGAAATGAGCTTCAAAATAGACTAAATGGGTGTTTTAACGGAATGGGGGTCAGTTTTTAAATTAAAAAATATGGTGCCCCGACACAGTTCTGCGATCGCATATGCGACCGCATAATGGTTATGCAATCCGCAAAGTGACCGCAGAAATGGCCCTCAGGGGCTTAAACTTTCGGCTCAGGTATGCGACCAGTATGTGGTCCGCATACTTGTTCTGCGGTCACATAATGCACCGCAGAACTCCCTCCACAGAAACCCAAAAGGAATTACGCGGCTGATATATGGTCCGCACACCGATTATGCGATCACATAATCGACCGCAAAACTGACCTCAAATTGGCCAAACTTATTGCTTCACTATGCGGCCATTATGCAGTCCGCAGAGTGATTATGCAGCCGCATAATGGGCCGCAGAAACGCGTCCTTCTGCGAAACATTTTCCTCTCAGTTCGAGTATTTTGGTTTAAATTTTTACGGGTCCTTACAAAAAGGAATCAATTAACTTGCAGGTGAATTTGAGTCAACTAGCTGGAAAGGGTTGCCAAGTCGACTAGGTGGAAAGAGAGTCGACTAACCAACTCACATGGAAAGAAAACAAGTTGATGGGGAGCCGACCAAAAGACCTCACAACAAATTGAGGGGGAGCCCACTGAAGATGAAATAAACATGGAAGTAAAATAAGTTAAGTTATTTTCTTATCATCAAAAAGGGGGAGATTGTTAGATCAATGTTTTGATGATGGAAAATAACTTTCTTCTATTGCATGAAATCAACTACAAAGAAAGAAGTCAAGAAAGCAAAATGGAAGGCTAAGAATGAAGAAGAGATCAAGATCCTGTCCAAGATCCAGAAGGATGGACTAAGAAATTAGATCCTGCTGAAGATTCAGAAGCAAGGATAAAGGAATCAATCTTGCCCATGATTACGAGCATCAAGGAGAACAAATATTTGATTGCAGTTATATATGGAAGGCATAGCAATCAATCTGTGTGAAAGATTTATGGAGAAAAATCAATCACAACCTTCAATGAAATAACAGTCCTCACGCCACTCTTCAAGGACCAAGTATAGAAAGTTCCTCCCGTATTTTTGGAAGGAATAAATTCAAGATTTGATTCTAAATATCAACTCCCTTGGATTCCCACCATTAAAAGATCTTTCATACCAAGAAGACTCGCCCTTAAATCACATAAATATAATAAGAGGCTCAACAGAAGGACATACTTTGATCGAACCATTACCAATCCTTTTGTTCTACTCCAAACAAGCATTGTAGTCTATTCTAAATTTACTATGTAACTAGGGAGAGAAGAAAGAGAGAAAGAATCACTGGTGAGGCATAGTATCAAAAGCAAGAAAAGTATGTATATCGTGAAGACGTTGTTGGTGTATAACAACATCAACATGCATGTACCAAAGATTTCACAAACTCAAAAGAGTGCTCCCTTGCAACCCAAGGGGACTGGAGTAGGATTCACATTAAATATGAAGCAGTATAAAACATCTGGTGTTATTTACTTTCTACAATTTAGTTTTTGTACTTACTTCATATCCGTCTCGCATCAAGGATTCAGTCAACTAACATGAAAATTAGTCAACTACCTTGTGGAAGAAAAGAAAGAGTTACAATTCAATCCACTTTCTTGTACTTTCAAGGTCGAGTCTAAATATATGCCCTCTGACCACTTTGAGAAGGTTGGGTATAGGTATACCTGAAATATGGTTAGGGATCATGAACGTGAAAGTATTTGACGGGTCCTAGAGAGCCTCTATCGGAGACATTGATTTGAGTTTGAAGATATGTCCGACCGTGTTCGATGTCGAGTTCCAAGTACTAAACATCTCTACCACTTACAACCTGCTTCTGGGACGGCCTTGGATACATATGGCAGGGGTAGTAGCTTCTACTCAACATCATGCTGTGAAGTTCGACTGGAATCATCAGGAGGTTGTCATTCACATAGATGGCAACAATCCTATATATACCAACCAGACTGTACCAACCATTGAAGGCAAAAGGAAGCAAGGAGGAGAGACATTCCAAAACATTAAACGGGGAAACACAATTGAGAAGGGACGATGGTGGAGTCACAAGGTGTTGAGCATGTTGCTTTGGCTAGGGTATGATCCAGGCAAAGGTCTCAGCCCTAAGCTTCGGGGGATAACATAACCAATACAACCACAGACCCAGAATACTACCTCTGGTCATGGGTATGGATACACCATTCAGGAATATCGGGAGTGGATGCCTCCATGGAACGATTTCTACTATCCATTGCCAAAACCCATACCACTCTTGTATCATTTCATAAGGCTAACATGATTTGGGGTTCTGAAGAAGATGAGATTTTAGCTAGTATGAGAAGTCTATTCCTCGCTGAAGAAGGCATGGATTGTAGCGTGATTTTGGGAAAGGAAGAGGAGGATATCACCATCCACAAGGCAGGAGATGGAGCTATTCTAGAGAATTGGACTGCTACACCATCCCCGGCTCATCGAGCACCTGGTAGCTTTGGCAGACTAGCATAATTTTTAAATTATATTTTAGCACTTAAGACATTCAGTAATTTGTTTTGAAATATTTTGAAATAAATACTCGAGATATCGAGTCGTGTTTGCCTTGAGATTTTGAAGTTTTAAATTAATTCATTATTTCTCTTCATTTATTTATGTTATTATCTTTGTATTCTTTTCATTATAACTATTTCCTATACTATTAAATCTATAACTATGACATATAATGAGATAACGCAACACGAGGAGAGTGATTCAAAAGAATGGGAAAAAGATGTAATACTTGAGGAAATCGTCAGGGAAGTAGAGGATTTTGAGAACAAACCAAAGTCGAACTTAGAGGAAACTGCGACGGTTAATTTGGGAGATTCCGAAACAGTCAAAGAGACCTACATTAGTATCTACCTATCATTGTCAGACAAAGAAGAATATATCAAAGTTTTGAATGAATATGAAGACATCTTTGACCGATCCTATGACGACATGACAGGGTTGAGCACATCCATAGTAGCCCACAAATTACCTACCAACCCAATGTGTCCACCAGTGAAGTAGAAACTCAGAAAATTCAAGCCAGACATGAGATTGAAGATAAAAGAGGAGGTTACTAAGCAGAACAATGCCAAGTCTTTCGAGTGGTTGATTATCCGACCTGGTTAGCCAATAGTGTGCACGCACAAAATAAAGATGGGAAGGTCAGGATATGCATTCACTACAAAGATCTAAATACAACAGGGCCTATGGATAATTTTCTGCTACCAAACATACATATCTTGATCAGTAATTGTGCAAGTATGAACTCCAGTCCTTTGTTGATTGATTCGCGGGATATCACCAGATCTAGATGGATGAAGAAGATGCGTAGACAACAGCTTTCATCACGCCATAGGGCCTGTAGTGCTATAAAATGATGTCGTTTGGTTTAATGAACGCCAGAGCTACTTACATGAGAACCATGACTACCCTTTTCAATGATATGATACATAAGGAGATCGAGGTTTATGTGGATACGATCATCATCAAATCCAAGAAGAGACTAGATCATATAGCAGATCTAAGAAAGTTCTTCGACCGCATGCGGATATACAACTTGAAGCTGAACCCCGCAAAATTTCCCTTCGGGGTCCCTACCAGGAAGTACTAGGTTTTATTGTCATCCGTCGAGGGATCGAGCTAGACCCGTCAAAGATCAGGGCCATCCAAGATCTACCACCGCCAAAGAACAAGAAGGACGTGAGGAGTTTCTTGGGTGGTCTCAATTACATCAGCCATTTCATTGCACAGTCGACTGTAATATGTGAACCAATCTTAAAAATATTGAGAAAGGATGCTGCAACAAGTTGGATTGAGAAATGTAAAAAGGTTTCAATAAAATCAAGGAGTATCTGTCCAAACATCCTGTGTTGGGCCCACCAGAGCCCAGGAGATCTCTACCGCTATACCTGTCCGTGTTGGACGGAGTATTTGGATGCGTCTTGGGACAACATGACGAGACCGGAAAAAACTAGCATACTATCTGAGTAAGAAGTTAACAGACTATGAGCTCGATATTCGCTATTAGGATATACCTGTTGCGCTCTGACATGGATAGCCCAGAAATTGAGGCACTATTTTTATGCATACACCACATACCTCATATCGAGAATGGACCCCTTAAAATACACTTTTCAGAAACCTATGCCTATTGGCAAGTTGGCAAAGTGGAAAATACTGCTAAGTGAGTTCGACATCATTTACGTGACCTTAAAGGCAGTCAAGGGGCAAGCATTGGCCGATCACCTGGCCAAGAGCCCTGTGGGCGGAGAATACGAACCATCAAAGATATATGTTCCCGTCAAAGAAGTATATTCCATAGGGGAAGATATTGCCGAAACTTATGATGGTTGGAGAATGTTCTTCGACGGAGCCGCAAACTTTAAGAGAGTGGATATCGGAGATGTCCTAGTATAAAAAGTCGTCCAACATTATTCGGTATTCTCCAAGCTCAGGTTCCCATGTACCAACAATGTGGCAGAATATGAGGCTTGTATATTGGGACTTAGGTTAGCCATCGACATGAATATCCAGGAATTATTGGTAATCGGAGACTTAGATTACTGATACATCAGGTACTCTGAGAATGGGCCACCAAGAATACTAAGTTATTTCTGTACTTACACTGTGTGCAGGAATTAGTCAACAGGTTCAAAACGATAGAATTAAAGCATGTTCCCTGGATTTAGAACGAGATCGCAGACGCATTGACCACCTTATCCTCCATGATACAACATCCAAATAAGAATTATATCGACCCTATCCAAATAGAGATCTACAAACAGCATGCCTAATGTGCTTATGTTGAAGAAGAATTTGATGGGAATCCATGGTTTCACAATATCAAGGAGTATCTAGTAAAGGGAGAGTACCCGAAAAATGCTACACATACTCAAAGTCACACATTTACGGAGGATAGCTAACCATTTATTTTAGAGATGAGGAATTCTGTACAAATGAACTTGCGATCTAGGATTGCTAAGATGTGGCGATGCCAAGGAAGCATCCAGACTGCTCAAAGAGATACATGTCGGGACTTGCGTACCTCACATTAATGCGTTCACTCTAGCCAAGATGATACTAAGGGCGGGATATTTTTGGATGACTATGGAAACTGACTGCATCAAATATGTACAGAAATATCACCAGTACCGGGGACATGCTGACATGATACGAGTTCCACCTAGTGAACTCAATGTGACGGGTTCACCTTGTCCTTTCGCCACTTGGGGCATGGATGTCATTAGCCCAATCAAGACCGCTACCTCCAATGTACACTGATTTGTCTTGGTAGTCATTGATTACTTTACCAAATGGGTCGAAGCCGCATCCTACAAAGCTGTGAAGAAGGTCATAGCAGATTTTGTTCGAGACTGTATTGTCTGCCGATTCGGGTGCCCGAGTCAATTATTATTGATAATACCGCCAACCTCAATAGTGATCTGATGCAAGCAAAGTGCGAGACATTCAAGATCAAACACCAAAATTCTATCGCATATACACCACAAATAAAGGAGTCGTAGACGACGCCAACAAGAATATTAAAAGATACTAAGGAAGATGGTAGACAACTACAAATAGTGGCATGAGAAGTTACCATTTGCTTTTATTGAATACCGCATCACGATCCAAACATCAACTAGGGCAAACCCCTATCTATTGGTGTATAGTACTGAAGTTGTTATACCTGTTGAGGTAGAAATTCCTCCCTACAGATCATACATGAAGCTAAGCTTAGTAATGCATCATGGGTACAGAGTCTATATGATCAGTTGGCTCCCATTGACGGGAAAGTAATGAACGCGGTGTGGAACAACCAACTTTACTAGAACAGAATAGCAAGGGCTTTCAATAAGAAAGTTAGACCAAGACAATTCACACCGGGAAAATTGGTTCTGAAAAGAATCTTCCCACATCAGCATGAGGCAAAGGGTAAATTCTCACAAAACTGGAAAGGTCCTTATGTGGTTCACCGAGTGCTGACAGGAGGAGAACTCATATTAGCATAAATGGATGGAGATATATGGCCAAAACATATCAATTCGGATGTCGTCAAAAGATATTATATCTATATTGTGGTGACGGTTTCTTATTGATGTAACATGAACTATGCTTGACCTGATTCAGATTTAGGAGGGGATATGTAGGCGGCCCTGTGGATTTGGTCACATTATAAATATCCATTTCCCTCTGTGGAAAGAAATTGGGGCAAGATTTTGAGCTTTGTCAGATTCAATATTGTCGCACCAAGGGTCGCCGAAAGAGTATTGTCGGAAAGTATTCGTCAGGACTGGGGAAACATTTTGAGGGAGTCCTCAAAATTCCATTCAGGAAAAGGACGTTGCAATGTATCGAAATGTGTCACAATCTATGATTCAACAAAAATATATATTTTTATACATTATCACATGATTAAATAACTGCATTCTTTATGACTGACCAATTACAAAATGCATATATTCAAAACTTAATTTTTGTAATAGCCAAATGCTACCCAGGATAGCTTAAAGCACATAAGTGTAAAGCTCATAAAACAAAGTCAAAAGCAAGGACACAACAAGGAATCAAAAGCACGAACTAACCTTCCCCCCAACTTATAACTTTTCCTTGAATGCAAATATAACAGACACAACATTATCAGAAGTAACTGCAAAGGATATACGACAAGACCTCTATCTTCACATAGATAGATGTTACCAAGCCTAAATGTGTCGAGCTAAGAACTGCTTTCCTTTCTCACATTTACTTGGGTCTAAGCTCTTCATCCATCATTGCGTAAGGCTAATCATTGCCTTATACTTGCATAGGGCTAAGCCTTACCCTCATTCTTTGTATAGGTCTAAGAACTGCCCTCATGGCTTGCATCAGAAGCTCTAGATCCATCATTTCATAAGGCTAAGCATTGCCTTATACATGCATAGGGATAAGTACTACCCTCATTATTGGCATAGGTCTAAGCACTGCCCTCTTATGGAACAACCCGACTAGTAATATTTCCTTCTAGAGCCCTATTCCCCTATTTAAGACTTTTTATAGGTGCTTTTACTATTTTATGACTTGCGAAGATGATTGGTTTGGTTTTGGAAGGGTTTGGATTGAATTCGGAACACTTACATTAATAATAGTGGTCTAAGGTGGCCAAGTTTGACTTGATCCAGCACTTAGCGTAAATGACCTTAGAACCGGGATTTAAAAGTTTCAATAGGTTTGTATGATAATTTTAGAATTGGGCGTATCTTCGGATTGAGCTTCGGGTGGATCAGGAGCATTTCGGCGCTTATTGTTAAAAGTTAGCACCTTGAAGGTGTTAGAGTTTCCTATGTTTGGTTTAAACTAGACTTAGGTGTTATCGATATCCGTTTGGGATTCTGAGCCTTGGAATAGGTTTGTATAATGATTTGTGACTTGTGCATAAAATTGGCTTTATTCCGAGTTGTTTAAGTATGATTCGTCGCGTTTGGAGCTATTTGGAAGAAGTTTGAAGTTCAAAGGTTGATTAATTTGGTTTTTAGGTGCGATTCTTGGTTTCAATATTGTTTTATGTATTTCGAGACTTTGAGTAGGTCTGTATTAAATTTATGGACTTATTTGTGAATTTGGACGGGGTCCCGGGTGGCTCGGGTGTGTTTCAGACCACCCGGAACAAAGTTTGAATTGACATATTCTCTAGTGTTGGTTTCCGTCTTCACGAATGCGTAGGGGTCTCACGTATGCGATGAAGAATTTGGACTGGAGGAAATTTTATTCTTCGTGTTCTCTATGGTGGGATCGCATTCGCGAAGGCTTGGTACAGTGAAGCTACGCGATTGCGGGGAGATGGGGGGGTGATGTTGCTTCGCGAAGAAGGAGTTGGGAGGATTTGGACTGGAGAAAATTTTGTTCTTCGTTTTCGCTATGGTGGGTTCGCATTCGTGAAGTCTTGGTACAATAAAGCTACGCGATTGCGGGAGGGATGTCGCTTTGTGAAGAAGGAGCTGGGGCTAGGGGTTGGCAGGCTATTGGCCTGCGTGTTCGCGATGTGTCGTCCGTGTTCGTGAAGGGTAGTCCAGGAAATCCATCGCGGTCACGAGTCCCTTGTCGTGTTCACGAAGAGGAAAAGTTTGGGCAATGGAAGCTTTTCCATTGCGATCGCGGGGATTCTTCCGCGATCGCGAAGAAGGGTCAACTGGGCAGAATACATTTCAAGGTCGTGACTTAGGATCATTTCATCCATTTCTCATTCGTGTTGGCTGAATTTGGAGCTTCTTGGAGGGATAGTTTCATCCAGCACTATAAGGTGAGTGATTTTTACCTAATGTAATTTAAATACATGGATTATGGATAGAGTTTAACATGGAAATTAGTAGAATTATGGGATTATGTTTAAAAACCTATGGTTTTGTAAAAATGAGATTTGACCACGACATTGATTATGAAATTGGGTATAAAGTATATATTTGAGTTCGTAAGTCATGGGTAACATTTATCTATGAAAACTTTTGGAATATGGGCGCATGGGCCCGGGGTGACTTTTATGGACTTTCCGAGTTGGGTTGGGAAATTACTCTAATAATTAAATTATGAACTTTTAAATACATATTCATTAATTTATGCGTCGTTTGACTAGTTTCGGGTTGCTCGGCGTTGTTTGTGGAGAATAGTGAGGTTTGAGAGCCGAGTAAAGGGCTTATAAGCAACGTAAGTCTCTTGCCTAATCTTGTAAAAGGGAATTATCCTCATAGGTGCTTAAATTTTTATGTGCTAGTTGTTGTGGGATCTACGTACGCAGGAGGTGACGAGAGTCCGTACGTAGTTAAAATTATATTTATGTCTGGGTAGACTTAGCACTTTACCATGCAATATTTGTGTTATTTGAACTCAACTTGTTAGTTTAATTACTTCAATTTATAATTGAAATTTTATTAGGGATTATATTAGGCCAAGCTTCACTATCTTGAGTTTTGGCGGGATACTTGATTGTTGGTAAAAATCATACTTACTTTATGTTCCTATCCTTGTGTTGTAACTATGCAAATGTAATTCGGAAAGTTTCCTCAATTCCTGTGGATCGAGCCGTATGCCTCGACATTTCTATGAAATAGCATTATGGATCGGGCCGTACGACCTCGACAGTATATGTTACTGTTTTCGTACGTAAAAATATGCCATAAGTAAATTGATGAAAGCTCGAAAATGAGATATTACATCCCACATTTCGTACGTAAAAGCTTCATCGTAAGTTAATCGATGTGGACTCGGGGATGAGATTATGTTTGAGGTTATAAGCATTTATGCTACTTATAACACACGATAAGTAAAGTGCCATGAAGGTTAAAGGGTGAACGAATCAAAGATAATGAGTTTTGTTGAAGATTGTTGATTTGAAAAACAAATATGGTCCGAGCTATAATACCCGGTATTTATGGATTAGTGCCATACAAGGTACTATATGACCATGATTGTAAGATGTATAATGTATGTTAAAAGTGAGTAGTATTTTAAGTAATTTGAGGTAATTCTTAATTATGTGGGTAATTGGTTAATTATTAGATAGTGGGAGATTACCAAATTAATCATAATATTAGTGGTTAATTAGTGGTGATTTTGGATAAAGTTTGGACTACAAAAACGTGGCAGCCCATTAATCTAAACATTGTGACTCTTATATAATACTTGAAAGATGGCACATATTTAGTAAGATTATGTGACATTAGTCATCAAAGTGGGGCCAACTCAATTTGACAAAGAAATAACCTCCCTTCAATCATAAAATGGAAAGCATATGTTTGGGAGGCAGCAAATCTTTACTTTAATAAGAATTCAACCAAAATTCCTACAATTCCTTATCCACACAACAATCAGAAGTGAGAAGTTAGCAATTCTTATAAGATTTCAACAAATTTCATTCTCAAACCACTTCAATCTGATTCTAAACATTACATTGACAACGTGATTTATTCAACCAAAATCCAACAAAGATTCTTAGCACAATTAGCACCGCAAACAAAATTTAGAGTTCTGAAGGAGTACGGTGCAACCTTTTCCAAAAATATTATGCAGATTTTTCCCCACTCCGGGTATATTAAGGCTATCCTTTCTTTCTTTTTTTGGCATGATACATATGATACAAACAAAACGAGTAAACGCACAATTTTTATAAATGACTCTATTCATAGAAGAATTAGGGGTGTCTATGTTATTGATTCCCCATGTGAATTATTATTATATCTTCTCTTCATGGGTCTCAGAAAAATATGTATTTGATAAAGTTTATCCGAAAGAAATATTGATTTTATGACAATTCAAGAAATCTTATGAACGTAATTCTTATGCATTTATACATGTACATTGACCCATGACTAGATGGGGTTATATACATGTATATTATATGTATATGGGATATAGAAAAAGGTTATGGCGTTATATACGCATACGTTGATGATTTTCCCACAGTGGCCGAAATTATATAATGGGATGCCCTCAGAGGCTTGATGATGTTATGAATACATATACCAATACATGGTATGACATTTATACGCATATGCATGACATTATAAAAATGAAATGATTCATAGAGCTATGCAGACGTATATGTCGAGACTTTTACTTCATGTTTCTCTCATGTCTATTATTTACTGATTTTCATTCCTTACATACTCGGTATATTATTTGTACTGACATCTCTTTTGCCTGGGGATGCTGCGTTTCATGCCCACAGGTCTCCATAGACATGTCGAGAGTCCTCCAAGAAGGCGATCAGCTCAGTGGAAGATGTTGGTGCACTCCATTTGTTCTGGAGTAGCTTATGTGGTCAGTATGATAAGGACATGTACTGATTAGTATGGCGGGGCCCTGTCCCAACCTTTATGATATTTATGTACTCTTAGAGGCTTGTAGACATATGTCGTGTACGCGAAAGATTGTACGGCCTTGTCGGCCTATGTTTTGAGTTTATAAATGATGATGTTGTCCTATTAGGCCCGTATGTCACGTGTATATGATGATGTAATAGGAAAGATACGTTACGTTGGTACTCGGTTGAGTAAGGTACCGGGTGCCCGTCACAGCCCATCATCTTGGGTCGTGATAAAAGTGGTATCAGAGCAGTTCTGTCCTAGGTAGTCTACAAGCCGTGTCTAGTAGAGTCTTATTTATGGGTGTGTCATGCACCACACTTATAAGCACGAGGATACATGGCATTTAGGATTGTCACTCTTTCTTCTTACTCTAGATCGTGTGGTAGAGCTCAGTTGTAAGAATTCAATTTCCTATACTCTATCTTATTCGTAATACAACGATGCCTACATCTAGAAAGACGGTTGGTAAGAGATATAGCTGTGGAAGAGTTGAGTCAGAGGAACTCAATTTTTGCATCATGCTTATATTGGATAAATATGAGGTATTCAGCACATCATGTGTACACTAAGACGTGTAAGCCTCTTGATAAGGAACCTTAAGGCAAGAATATTTATCCACCTTTATGGTGAAAGACAATGAGAGATTCAGAAGATAAATACAAGTTTAAAGAAGTAAAAGAAGCAAGATGAAAAAGGGTACGAGGTATCCAATTAATAAAGATTATCATTATTTACCATTCAGAAAGGGAGATATAAGCATTTGAGTTACCTTCAACAGCGACAGATGTATGTACAATCGGCCACACCGATCTCAGTTATGCCCTATGGGAGCTAACAAACATAGTTTAAGAGAAGGACGAGTTATCAGGATCCGGCTGGGGATAGATTAAACCAACATAGTGGATGGATTGGTAGAGTTAGTTGACGTTTCTGAAAGATAGAGCAAACGTGGTAATGGATCTCATTGTGATACATTTCGATGGTGCACTCTAAAATAGTACAGCTAGATATGAGTACTACAAAGATAAACACTTGAAGCCTGAAGGGATAAATATTACCTTAGTGTGGCTCCCATCCCTGATAGAAAGAGAATGTTAGGCAATTCGAGGAGCCAATAAATGGAGGAAAGGGAGCTAAAAGCAAAAGAATGTCTTGTTCGAGTTTTCAGAATAAAGTGATAGACATAAATGTTTACGGGAAATAAGAAGAGATTTAATAAAGCATTTTGAGTAAGATGTGATACATGGATGACAACGGTAGATCAAAAGGATGACAGTATTACAAAGTCTATATTCAGGTGAAGGAAAGGACGAGAGGTGACAGGCCTTGAGACAATAAAAGAGTACATGCCATAAAGTCATATCCTCATTTCGAGAAATAAGTATGTGACTCCAATGCGATTACCAAAAACAAAAATTAGACCAGAGTAATAAGAAATCAGTATGGATTGGTGAACAAGATAAACTAAACATGAATTAGGGACTGAATGATTCGATAATGGTCAATATCATGAGAATTTCAAATTTCGTTCCGGTGATAATAGAATGGACGACAAAAGAATACCCTTTAAAGGTCATTCAGGAATACGCTTCCCTAAACAAGCAAGGTAAGTAAAGTAAAGTTTAAGGGACTATATGTGCCAATTACATTAAGTGCCACCCTTGCGAGTGAGGAATTCCGTTATCTTTGGTACAAAAGGATTACCGCGAGGCCAGTAAGGATCATCGATGATGTGAAAAGATGCCAAAGACGAGAGCGTAAAACATCTATACGTAGATCATCGTAGCACTAAATCTTAGTGCTCCCCTAAGGGGGGAATGTGGAGCGATGTGGTATTAAGTCAGAATTAAGTGGTTCTAGTAATTATGGAATGGTAAGGGAAGAATGCGAAGAAAAAAAATGAAAAAGGGATGAGATTGCACTTATTCAAAGCCTACAGATATGCTACGATTTCAGAACATTATGCAAACACGGCGTCAAGGAAAGGAAGTAAGGGTCCCTGCCCGAGATGTTATTGATAAATAAGGAGCCAGTGCGAGACGTAAGTTAATGCAAAGGAAATAACCCAAGAAAGATTACTCGAAATATTTATATGAGAATGGGCCAACGAGTAGTGAGTAGTTGATCCAGGAAGAGCCTAGTTATGGCTAAACAAGAGGACACAGACAAATCAATAGACTGTGCAAGATGAACATAGTGAACCCCAATATGGGGAATTCAGTCTCGCAGATATGACATCGTGATGCTTGAGAAATATTCAGATATGAGTTGGGGGTGGTAAAGGTACCGTATGAGTGTTACGGAAATAAAAGAAAGCGTTCCACTGAGAATACAGTCAAAATATCAGTTCACAAGCAACCCTACAAGCACAAGGGCATGGAGGTAAGTAACTACGGGTAATTATAGTTGAGGAAGGACATCAAAAATATTTCATCGGGTATACGATGTGATAAGCTCACAGTTTTACAAGAATCAGAGGATCCTCCCTATAATCTACAATGAAAGACTAGCTGAGGAAGTAAGGAAGAAGGCTTCAACCTAAGCTCAGTAACCTAAGGAGGAAATAGTATCTAACAACAATCTCACAACAACATTGTATGCTCTCCATAAGGAAGTGGTACCTACCGTTTCTGAGGAACGGGAAGAAAAAACCAAAAGTAATATTCAAGATCATATGAATTGCACGAAAAGTTTGGCATGCGTGGGAACTAAGATAAGCCATGTATACATGCAATAAGTGGCAAAACGACCAGGAAAAGTAATTGCTTACATTTAAAGAAAGTGGAGAAGGAACGAAAGGAATTATTCGATCAGTGATCCAGAGTGAGTTACGTTATGAATGCATGTAAGATTTCAGAGTATTATCCATGCAGCACATATGTGATAATCATATAGCTGTAGAAGACTCTGGTATAAGTAAAAGAAAGAATTGAGCCCAGGGCATAGACAAAGGATGGAATTGTTTAACGATTGTGTCATGGATAGTCCATAGCGCCCATGAAAGGATAAAGTAATAACTAATCCCAGGAGCCGCATATCGAAAGATAGTTTAAGCCTACATAAAGGCTGATGAGAAGGAAGAGGAAACTAAAGAGTTACATTAACTCAGTAAATGAGGAGTCTGATTATTAGACCAAGAAAAGTTTAGACCTCGTGATTGAGAACATTGCAGGATCACTCTTAAATACAAGAGATATAGTACATTAACCATATTCTATAACGGCTCTACGATAAAGCCAGTCAGAAAAGTAACAGCCTTATAAGAAGTCAGTATGAAGCTCCCACCGGATTGTGTGTGCACCAGAGGTGCAAGTATTATAATAAAGCTTTAAGTTGTGGATATGAATTATACCTATGTGAAAGGGAGGTCATGAAAGAGATAGAAGACGTGATGCGAGAGTTTAAGGTAAGTAAGGTAAAAGTGAACAACATATGAGATACTTAAATGCAGAAGGTTGGGAATAGTCCGTACTGCGGATAGAAAGTTAGAAGCGTGGGGATTCAGTATCCAGGAATGATAGTGGTGTCGTTAGTGACAAAAGTGCTATTTCTAGGTATCGAGAGGTCCAGTTACGAGAGTAAAGAAGATTTAGAAACGATGTGATGTCTCGCTTGATATTCCAGAATAACGCAAGGGAATCTATGGTACAAGCAAGTTGAAGGAAGGTTGAGAGTCATATAAATGAATATGTGTAGGTCACAAGATAAAGTATGGTAGAGCGACAAGGTTTTGGAAAGACATGAGTAAGAATAAGGAATGGCAAGTGAGAAGGTTACGGGAATGGATAAGTTATCGGGATTAAGCCCATAAAGACAAAAGAGCTGATAGTTTCTCTAAATTATAGAAAGTTCAGCCTGAATGAACTCAAATGAGTCTAAGACTAATAGCATTTAAAAGAGATGGAATGTTGCCCTGGTGGTAAATTAAGGGTATACTTGCGATAAATGAAGGATGGTGTTTAGACCTTCGATTGAGTAATGATTTGAAGGCATTTCATGAATTGTACATGATTAAAATACCCACGTAAGTGAGTCACATTGGGATGCTATAAAGTATGGTTATTGAAGTACAGTATCGCCCCTAGGTGGACCAATCTAATTACTCCAGATGCCCCAATTAGACGTGATGTCATGACACATAATTTTTCACCGACGGGACCGTGATGGCGCCTAACATTTCACTTGCTAGGCAAGCCAACGTTAGAGAATCATTAAACCAATTCTTTATTTTCCAATTCAGTAAATAACAATAGTTAACTAAAATGAAATATAATAAGTGCGGAATATCGTAAAACTGTATTAATTACTACCACCTGGATCTGGAGTCACAATTCATGAGCATTTTAGAACTTACTACAAGTAATAGTCTGAACGAAATACAACTGTCTGAATGAAAGAAAACAGGACATAAAAAGATAGACGGGGACTTCAACATCTATGAACGCCGACAGATCTACCTTGAGACTCCGGACAATGGACCAATAGCAAATCTCGATCAACCTGAGCCGGTATCAAACTCTGCACAGAAAGTGCAGAGTACAGCATAAGTACAACCGACACCATGTACTAGTAAGTGTCGAGCTTAACCTCGACGAAGTAGTGACGAGGCTAAGGCAAGGCACCTATAATCAACCAGTACAATTTAGTAGTGTATACGCAAATAACAGGAATGAAGAACTAAACAGGAAATGTCGGGAGGGAAGACATGCTGAGGGGAATACAAGATAAATAACTACAACAGAATGATCACCAGAGCAGTCAATATACCATGAATCAACAGGAATAGTGAATACAGTAAAGAAGAATGCACGGCATCACCCTTCGTGCTTTTACTCTCAATCTCACCATAAAATTAATAGAAACGGCACGGCATCACCATTCGTGCTTTTACTCTCATATCATGGCACATCATCAACCTTCGTGCATTAACACTCACAATATGGCACGACATCACCCTCCGTGCATTAACACTCACAATATGGCACGGCATCACCCTTCGTGCATTAACACTCACAATATGGTACGGCATCACCCTTCATGCATTAATACTTACAATACGGCACGACATCACCCTTCGTCTATTAACACTCTCCCTTACCATAATGCAATGCATAAATAATAACAAGGAGATAGAATAACAAGTACAAACCATACTTCAACATTTGGTTCCATAATATCAATCTTAACTTTGAAATAAAAACTAAATTATCACTAGAAAATTCCGTAAACATGATAAGAACGATAATTTGAACAACACTAGTATAACACGTAGCAATTTGGCATAGGAATGAGACAATATCAGAAAAATAGAAAAACATGGAAAGGCAAGTAAATTGGCGGTGCATAGGTACTCGTCACTTCACATATACGCCGCTCACATGAATTTCACTTAGAAAATAATCTAAGGTTCCTAATTCCCTCAATTCAGGGTTAGACACAATACTTACCTCGCTCCGAAGGCCACTTAATTCTCAATCACAGCTTTTTCTTTGGAATTCACCTCTAAACCACTCGTATCTATTAAAAAATGACTCAATAATATCAAATATTGCTAAAGGAATCAATTATATTGCATAAATTAAATTTCCCAAATTTTCCTCCAAAAAGTCGAAAAAATCGACCCCGGGCCTGCTTGGTCGAAACCCGAGGTTCGGACCAAAGTCCTTTTACCCATTCACCCCCGAGCCCGAATATGTAATTAGTTTTGGAATTCGACCTCAAATCGAGGTCTAAATCCCCAAATTTCCAAAATTTAAAGTTTCTACACTAACCCCTAATTCTACTAAGAAAACTCTAGATTTGTGGTTGATAATTCAAGGAATGTAATGGGTAATTGAAAGAAAATGGTTTAGAATCACTTACCAACACTTTGGGGAAGAAACTAACTCTTGAAACTCGCTTCTACCCATTTGGTTCTTGAAAAATATTGAAGAAATGGCTTAAACCCGTGTTTCTTTCTATTTTATGAGACTAGGCAACAGTGTGCATCGCGTTCGCGAGGCTACTGTCGCATTCGCGAAGGGTACTGACTGCCAAGCCTTCGCGTTCACGAGACCCAGCTTGCGTTCGCGATGGTTACTTCTCCCTAGGCTTCACGTTCGCGATGGTTACTTCCCCCTAG
>AWOL01S0023253.1:66003-98555 GCA_000715115.1 Nicotiana otophora | reverse complement strand
CCACCCCCCAGGTCCCTACATGCTTCGCATTAGCATTGAGCCGATCGCATTCGCGAATGGTAAATCCCCCATCACTTCGCGTTCGCGAAGAAGAAGTCTCAGCCTCATCAAGTTACTCTTCGCGTTCGCGAGAGGACCTTCGCGAACGCGAAGAAGGATATGACAGACACCAGAATCTGTAGAAAACAAGATGTTTCCCAAGTCCAAAACATCATGTGGCCTATCCGAAACTCACCCGAGCCCTCGGGGGCTCGAAACCAAACATGCACACAAGTCTAAAACCATCATACGGACCTGCCCGCGCGATCAAATCGCCAAAATAACATCTAGAAGTCTAAATTTAGCACCAATTCAAATGAAATTCTCTAGAACACTTTAAAATTTCTATTTTCTCAACTGGACGTCCGAATCACGCCAAATCAACTTTGTTTCTCACCAAATTTCACAGACATCTCTTAAATATCAAAATAAACCTGTACCGGGCTTTGGAACCAAAATACGGACCCGATACTAACAATGCCAAATATCAATGAATTCTTAAAAATAAATAATTTCCAAACTTTTAATTTTCATCAAAAATTCATAACTCAATCTAGGGACCTCCAAATTCGATTCCGGGCATACGCCCAGGTCCCATAATTCAATACGGACCTACCGAGACCGTCAAAGCACGGATTTGGGCCCGTTTACCAAAACTATTGACCAAAGTCAACTAAAATCAACTTTTAAGACAAAAATTCTTATTGTTTATTAGTTTTCAACATACAATCTTTCCGAAAACCTTCCTGGACTAAGCACGCAAATCGAGGAGGGTAAAATGCGATTTTTAAGGCTTAAGAGTGCAAATTCGAGTTCTAAAACATAAGATGACCTTTTGGGTCATCACATTCTCTACCTCTAAAACAATCGTTCGTCCTCGAACGGACATAGAAAAATACCTGGGTTGGTGAAAAGATGGGGATATCTACTCCGCATATCGGTGCTGCCTCAATAGGCTGACCTTTCCACTGCACTCGAACTGAAGGGTAACTCTTTGACCTCAACTAACGAACCTGCCGGTCTAGAATGGCCACCGGCTCCTCCTCGTATGTCAAATCCTTGTCCAATTGGACAGAGCTGAAATCTAACACGTGGGATGGGTCACCATGATATTTCTGGAGCATAGACATATCGAATACCGGATGAACTGAGGATAAACCTGGAGGCAACGCAAGTCTATAAGCTACCTCCCCCACTCTTTCGAGGATCTCAAATGGCCCGATATACCTAGGGCTCAACTTGCCCTTCTTCCCAAATCTCGTAACACCCTTCATGGGCGATACCCGAAGCAATATTTTTTCTCCAACCATGAATGCAATATCACGAACTTTACGGTCGACATAACTCTTTTGCCTGGACTGAGCTGTACGAAATTGATCCTGTATAATCTTGACCTTGCCCAAGGCCTCCTGAACTAAATCTGTACCCAATAACCGAGCCTCCCCTGGCTCAAACCACCCAACTGGCGACCTACACTGTCTACCATATAATGCCTCATAGGGAGCCATCTGAATGCTTGACTGGTAGCTGTTATTGTAGGCAAACTCTGCTAACGGCAAAAAGTGATCCCAAGAACCTCCGAAGTCAATAACACAGGCGCAGAGCATATCCTCCAAGATCTGAATAGTACGCTCGGACTGCCCGTCCGTCTGAGGATGAAATTTTATGCTCAACTCAACCCGTGTACCCAACTCACGCTGAACTGCCCTCCAAAAGTGCGAGGTAAACTGCGTGCCTCGATCAGAAATGATAGACACGGGCACCCCATGAAGACGAACGATCTCACGAATGTAAATCTCTATCAATCGCTCTGAGCAATAGGTAACTGCTACAGGAATGAAATGCGCTGATTTAGTCAGCCTGTCCACAATGACCCAAACTGCATCGAATTTCCTCTGAGTCCGTGGGAGTCAACGACAAAGCCCATAGTGATACGCTCCCACTTCCACTCAGGAATATCTAACCACTGCAGTAAACCACCAGGTCTCTGATGCTCACACTTTACATGCTGGCAATTTAGGCATCGAGCTACATAGGCAACTATGTCCTTCTTCATTCGCCTCCACCAATAATGCTACCGCAGGGCCTGGTACATCTTGGTGGTGCCCGGATGAATAGAATACCGGGAACTGTGGGACTCCTCAAGGATCAACTCACGAAGTCCATCCATATTAGGCACACAAATACGACCCTGCATCCTCAAAACTCCGTCATCTCCAACAGTAACCTGCTTGGCACCACCGTGCTGTACTGTGTCTCTCAGGACAAGTAAATAAGGATCGTCATACTACCAATCTCCGATGCGCTCAAATAAATAAGACCGAGTAACTGTACAAGCTAGAACACGGCTGGGCTCAGAAACATCTAACCTCACGAACTGGTTGGCCAAGGCCTGAACATCCAATGCAAGCGGTCTCTCACCAACTGGAATAAATGCAAGGCTCCCCATACTGACTGACTTTCTACTCAAAGCATCGGCCACCACATTGGCCTTTTCGGGATGATATAATATTGTGATATCATAGTCTTTCAATAGCTCCAGCCAGCTCCTCTGCCTCAAATTGACTTCCTTTTGCTTGAACAAATACTGCAAGTTGCAATGATCAGTGAATACCTCACATGGCACACCGTAAAGATAGTGCCTCTAAATATTTAGCGCGTGAACAATGGTTGCCAGTTCTAGCTCATGAACAGGGTAATTCTTCTCGTGAACCTTCAGCTGTCGTGAAGCATATACAATAACCTTGCCACCCTGCATCAATACCGCACCCAGACCAATATGAGATGCGTCACAATATATTGTATAAGATCCTGAACCTGTGGGTAACACCAATACCGGTGTCGTGGTCAAAGCAGTCTTGAGCTTCTGAAAGCTCGCTTCACACTCGTCTGACCACTTGAATGGGGCACCCTTCTGGGTCAATCTGGTAAATGGGGCTGCTATGGATGAAAACCCCTCCACAAATTGACAGTAATAGCCCGCAAAACCCAGGAAACTACGGATCTCTGTAGCTGACGTGGGTCTAGGCCAATTATGGACAGCCTCAATCTTCTTAGGATCCACCTCAATACCCTCTGCTAATACAACCTGACCCAAGAAAGCAACTAAACTCAAAACTCGCATTTTGAGAACTTAGTATATAACTGGCTGTCTTTTAGAGTCTGAAGAACGATCTGAAGGTGCTGCACATGCTCTTCTCGACTGTGGGAGTAGATTAGATATCATCAATAAACAAACCACAAAAGAATCCAAGTAGGGTTTGAACACCCGGTTCATCAAATCCATGAATGTTGCTGGGGCATTTGTCAGCCCAAATGACATCACTAGGAATTCACAATGCCCATACCGAGTCCGAAAAGTTGTTTTAAGAACATCGGATGCCCTAATTCTCAACTGATGGTAGCCAGATCTCAAATCAATCTTTGAAAACACCTTGACACCCTGAAGCTGATCAAATAAATCATCAATCCTGGGCAATGGATATTTGTTCTTGGTGGTGACTTTGTTCAACTGTCGATAATCTATACACATCCTCATCGATCCATCTTTCTTCTTCACAAACAACACCGGTGTACCCTAGGGCGAGCCACTAGGTCTAATGAAGCCTTTATCAAGAAAATCTTGCAACTGTTCCTTCAATTCTTTCAACTCTGGTGGGGTCATGCGATAAGGCGGAATAGAAATAGGCCGAGTTCCCGGAGCCAAATCAATATAGAAGTCAATATCTCTGTTGGGTGGCATCCCCAGCAAATCTATAGGAAATACTTCTGGAAATTCACGAACAACTGGTACTGAGTCCATAGAAGGGACATCCGTACTGGGATCGCGAATATAAGCCAAATAGGCTAGACACCCTTTCTCGACCATATGTCGAGCCTTCACATAAGAGATAACTCTGCTGGCAGAATGGCCAAGATTCCCTCTCCACTCTAATCGACGCAACCCCTGCAAGGCTAGGGTCACCGTCTTGGCGTGACAATCTAATATAGCATGATAAGGTGATAGCCAATCCATACCCAGTATGACATCAAAATCAACCATGTCAAGAAGTAGAAGATTTACATGAGTCTTAATACTCCCAATGGTGACCACACACGAATGATAAACACGATCTACAACAATAACATCTCCCACTTGTGTGTACATATACACAGGAGCACTCAAAGAATCACGAGGCACAACCAAATAGGAAGCAAAATAGGATGACATAGAGTAAGTAGATCCCGGATCAAATAGGACTGAAGCATCTCTACCGCAAACTGAAACAGTACCTGTGATAACAGCATCAGATGACTCAGCCTCAGGCCTGGTTGGAAAGGCATAACACCGGGGTTGGGCCCCACACCCTGAACTACATCCATGGGATGGCCTCTAGCTGGCTGGTCTCCACCTCTAACGGCCTGACCTCCACCTCTAACTATCTAGCCCCTACCTCTGGCTGCCTGACCCCTGCCTCTGGCTGGCTGAGCAGGTGGTGCAGCAACTAGTGCTAGAACCATGGCACGAGAACTCTGATGCTGTGAGCTGCCCGTTGCCCGAGGACAAAATCTAGCAATGTGCCTCGGATCACCACAAGTATAACATAACCTCGACTGCTGTGACTGCTGACCCTGAAACTGACCCTGTCGACCTGAATAACCACCCTGATAACTCTGGAGTTGAGGTGCACTAATAGGAGCTGGTGGTGCACTATAGGCTAGCTGGTCAGAATAATGCATCTGAGAGCCACGACCACCTGAGGCACCATGGGATGCCTGGAGCGCTGAATGAAATGCCCTGGGAGGATGGACTCTACCAAAAGTACTCCTGTCTCTAGATGAGGCACCGCTAAATTCACTGGAATGACGAGGCCTCTTATCAGATCCCTGACCTCCCTGAGTAAGAACCATCTCAACTCGTCCGGCAACATTAGCAGCCGCCTGAAAAGAAATCTCACTCCTAGTTTCCTTAGCCATCTGCAATCTGATAGGCTGAGCAAGTCCACCAATAAACCTCCTCACCCTCTCTCTCTCTCTATCTCTCTCAGTGGGAAGCAAAAGAATGGCATGACGGGCCAAATCCACAAAACGGGTCTCATACTGAGTAACAGTCATACTGCCCTGCCGGAGACGCTCAAACTGACGGCGACGCACCTCTCTCAATGTGATAGGCAGAAACTTCTCTATGAAGAGCTGAGAGAACTAGTCCCAAGTAAGAGTAGGCGACCTAGCTAATCTGGTCAACAAGTAATCTCTCCACCATTTCTTGGCGGAACCAGTCATCTGAAATGCAGCAAAATCGACCCCATTGGTCTCCACTATACCCATGTTCCGTAGAACCTCGTGACGGGTGTCAAGATACTCCTGAGGGTCCTCTGAAGGAGCACCACTGAAGTGAACAGGAAAGAGCTTGGTAAACCTGTCCAATCTCCATAAAGCCTCAGAAGACATAGTTGGCCCATCTCCGACCTGCGCCGCAATAACCGGCTGAACTAATCCGATTGACTGAGCTGTTAGAGCCTGATACTGGGGAGCTATCTGCTCCGGAGCGGGAGTGGTAGGAGTCCGGGCTCCTCCTCCAGCCTGAGAGACTGCTGGTGCCATGGGAAATGCGCCAGTCTGGGCCACACTCTCCACAAGGCCCACCAAACGGACCAAAGCGTCCTGAAGTTATGGGATAGCAATGAAGACCTCCGGAACCCAAGCTGGTCCGACAAGAACAGTCTCGGCTGGAACCTCCTCGTCAATATCTATCTGAGGCTCCACTGCTGGGGCTGCTACTCGGGCCCTAGGCTGAGCCATGCCCCTGCCTTGGCCTCTGGCACGGCCTCGGCCTCAACCTTTGCCCCGCGTAGGAGCTATCACTGGAGGTTACGGCTACTGCTCAGCTGAGGAAGCAGTACGTGTTCTTGCCATCTGCGAGAGAATAAGAGTAGAAGTGTTCAATCAGTATTGAGAAAGCAAAATCACACGACAAAGAAGAATAGAAGTGCAACTTGTTCCTAAACTTCATAGCCTCTGGAAGATAAGCACGTATGTCTCCGTACCGATCCTCCAGACACTACTAAGCTTGCTCGTGAATCGTGAGGCCTAGGCAACCTAGTGCTCTGATACCAACTGTCACGACCCGAAATTTCCCACCGACAGGACCGTGATAGCGCCTAACATTTCACTTGCCAGTCAAACTAACGTTGGAAAATCAATAAACTAATTCCTTATTTTCCATTCAGTAAATAACAATAGTTAACTAAAATGAAATATAATAAGTGCGGAATATCGTAAAACTGCATTAATTACTACCACCCGGATCTAGAGTCACAATTCATGAGCATTCTAGAATTTTACTACAAGTAATAGTCTGAAAGAAATACAACTGTCTCAATGAAAGAAAACAGTAGGACATAAAAAGATAGACGGGAACTTCAAGGTCTATGAATGCCGACATATCTACCTTGAATCTCCGGACAGTGGACTGTCTCAGAGTGCAGCATCAGTACAACCGACCCCATGTAGTGGTAAGTGTCTAGCCTAACCTCAATGAAGTAGTGATGAGGCTAAGGCAAGGCACCTAAATCAACCTGTACAATTTAATAGTGTATATGCAAATTACAGGAATGAAGAACTAAACAGGAAATGTCGGGAGGNGGGGAGGGAGGGACATACTGAGGGGAATACTAGATAAAGAACTACAACATAATGATCATCGGAGCAGTCAATATACCATGAATCAACATGAATAATGAATAGAGTAAAGAAGAATGCACGACATCACTCTTCATGCTTTTACTCTCAATCTCACCATAAAATTAATAGAAACGGCACGGCATAACCCTTCATCTTTTACTCTCATATCATGGCACGGCAACACCCTTCGAGCATTAACACTCACTATATAGCACGACATCACCCTCCGTGTATTAACACTCACAATATGGCACGGCATCACCCTTCATGCATTAACACTCACAATATGGTATGGTATCACCCTTCGTGCATTAATACTCACAGTACGGCACGACATCACCCTTCGTACATTAACACTCTCCCTTACCATAATGCAATACATAAATAACAACAGGGAGATAGAATAACAAGTATAAACCTTACTTCAACATTTGGTTCCATAATATCAATCTCAACTTTGAAATAAAAACTCAATTATCACTAGAAAATTCTGTAAACATGATAAGAACGACAATTTGAACAACATTAGTATAACACGTAGCAATTTGGCATAGGAATGAGACAATATCAGAAAAATAGAGAAACATGGAAAAATAGGTAAATTGGCGGCGCATAGGTACTCGTCACCTCACATATACGCCGCTCACATGAATTTCACTTAGAAAATAATCTAAGGTTCCTAATTCCCTCAAGTCAGGGTTAGACACAACACTTACCTAGTAAATTGGTCAAAACCCAAGGTTCGGACAAAAATCTTTTTACCCATTCATCCCCGAGTCCGAATATATAATTAGTTTTGGAATCCGACCTCAAATCGAGGTTTAAATCACAAAATTTCCGAAATTCCTAGTTTCTACCCTAACCCCCAATTCTACCTTGAAAACTCTAGATTTGTGGTTGATAATTCAAGGAATGTAATGGGTAATTGAAAGAAAATGATTTAGAATCACTTACCAACACTTTGGGGAAGAAAATGACTCTTGAAAATTGCCTCTACCCGTTTGGTTCTTGAAAAATGTAGAAGAAATGGCTTAAACTCGGTTTTGATTATGTTTTATGCACTAGGCAATAGTGTGCATCGCGTTCGCGTGGCCACTGTCGCGTTCGCGAAGGGTACTGACTTCCAAGCCTTTGCGTTCGCGAGACCCAGCTCGCATTCGCGATGGTTACTTCCCCTGGCCTTCACGTTCGTGATGGTTACTTCCCCCTGGCCTTCGCATTTGCGAAATGTTGCTCGCGTTCGCGATGAAGGAATGACCGGGTCTCCACATGCTTCGCGTTCGCGAAGGGTAAATCCCCCATCACATCACGTTCGCGACCAGGACTTCACGTTCGTGAAGAAGAAGTCTCAGCCTCATCAGGTTACTCTTTGCGTTCGCGAGAGGACCTTTGCGAACGCGAAGAAGGATATGACAAACACCAGAATCTGCAGAAAACAAGATTTTTCCCAAGTCCAAAACATCCTGTGGCCTATCTGAAACTCACCGGAGCCCTCAGGGCTCCAAACCAAACATGCACACAAGTCTAAAAATATCATACGGACCTGCTCGCGTGATTAAATCACCAAAATAACACCTAGAACTCTAAATTTAGCACCAATTCAAATAACATTATCAAGAACACTTTAAAATTTCTATTTTCTCAATTGGACGTCTGAATCAGGTCAAATCAACTCCGTTTCACACCAAATTTCACAGACATGTCTTAAATATCATAATGAACCTGTACTGGGCTCCGGAACCAAAATACAAATCCGATACTAACAATGCCAACTATCAATAAATGCTTAAAAACAAATAATTTTCAAACTTATAATTTTCATCAAAAATTCATAACTCAAGCTAGGGACCTCCAAATTCGATTCCGGGCATATGCCCAGGTCCCATAATTTGATACGGACCTACCGCGACCGTCAAAGCACAGATTTGGGCCCGTTTACCAAAAATATTGGCCGAAGTCAACTAAAATCAACTTTTAAGGCAAACATTCTTATTTTTCATTAGTTTTCAACATAAAAGCTTTACGGAAACCTGCCCGGACTGCGCATACAAATCGAGGAGGGTAAAAATGAGATTTGTAAGGCTTAAGAGCGCAGATTCGAGTTCTAAAATATAAGATGACCTTTTGGGTCATCACACATGAGCCCTAGCGGCAGTGTTACATAAGAGATCAAGTTAGCAGTGGCAGATGATAGATCAATATTGAGGTGAATTAACAATGGATGGACACAAGTCATAAAGTATGAGGTGAGATTGGGCCGTCATTCTTAAGATGAACAAGTAATGCAGAAGCATTAAAAGATATAGATTTATACATATGGGATAAGTAACGAAAGTAACCTGGAGTTCGGTAACATACCTCAGTAACGATAAATCAAAGTAAGAGTTACGGTATAGTATGACCTACATAGATGCGGTAGAGTCATACGAATGGATAAGCGCGCCTATGAAATAAGATAAAGCAATATTCGTAAGTTCAAAAAAGGGTACCGAGCAAAGAACTTCAAGTATACCTATAGATGCCCAGAGGGACATCTTGTCAAGATCTGTATATGTTTACAAAGTGAGGCCTAGAGATTGGCTAAAAGCTAGAAGGAAAAGAAGAGAAGAGTCGCATAGGCGCACTTGCAAAGTCAGAGTCATACAGGCTGCATGACATGAGGTAGCAACAATTACGAGATTGGAAAGGTCTCGACCACAGTCATGGTATGAGAATATTAAAGTATTCAGAAAAGCTATGGGTTATGAGAATGATAAGTGCATCAGTTAACATTTGAGGATGAATGTTCCAAAGGGGGAAATAATGTTACACCCCATATTTTCGTATGTAAAAATATGCCATAAGTAAATTGATGAAAGCTCGGAAATGAGATATTACATCCCGCATTTTCGTACGTAAAAGCTTCGTTGTAAGTTTATCGACGTGGACTCGGGGATGAGATTATTTTTGAGGTTATAAGTATTTATGCTACTTATAACACGCGATAAGTAAATTACCGTGAAGGTTAAAGGGTGAACGAATCAAAGATAATGAGTTTCGTTGAAGATTGTCGATTTGGAAAAAAAATATGGTCCGAGCTATAATATCCGGTATTTATGGATTAGTGCCATACAAGGTACTACATGACCATGATAGTAATATGTATAAGGTATGTTAAAAGTGAGTAGTATTTTAAGTAATTTGAGGTAATTCTTAATTATGTGGGTAATTGATTAATTATTGAATAGTGGGAGATTATTAAATTAATCATAAGATTAGTGGTTAATTAATTGTGATTTTGGATAAAGTTTGGACTACAAAAACGTGGCAGCCCATTAATCTAAATATTGTGACTCTTATATAATACTTGAAAGGTGGCAAAACTTTAGTAAGATTATGTGACATTAGTCATCAAAGTGGGGCCAACTCAATTTGACCAAGCAACAACCTCTCTTCAATCATAAAATGGAAACGGAAGTGCATATGTTTGGCAGGCAGCAAATCTTTACATTAATAAGAATTCAACCAAAATTCCTACAATTCCTTATCCACACAATAATCAGAAGTGAGAAGTTAGCAATTCTTATAAGATTTCAACAAATATCATTCTCAAACCACTTCAATCAGATTCTAAACATTACATTGATGACGTGATTTATTCAACCAAAATCCAACGAAATGTTTTAGCACAATTAGCAACGCAAAATAAATTTGGGCTTCTGAAGGAGTACGGTGCAACCTTTTTCAAGAACATCATACGGATTTTTTCCTACTCTAGGTATGTTAAAGCTATCCCTTCTTTCTTTTTGGCATGATCCATACGATACAAACGAAATGAGTAAACGCACAATTTGTATAAATGAATCTATTCATAGAAGTATTATGGGTGTCTATGTTATTGATTCCCCATGTGAATTATTATTATATCTTTTATTCATGGGTCTCAGAAAAATACGTATTTGATAAAGTTTGTCCGAAAGGTATATTGATTTTATGACAATCCAAGAAATCTTATGAACGTAATTCTTATGCATTTCATGCATTTATACATGTATATTGACCCATGACCAGATGGCGTTATATACGCATATATTATATGTATATGGGATATGGAAAAAGGTCATGGCGTTATATACACACCACCACCTGATCAGCTAGTATACGTTGATGAATTGCCCACAATGGCCGAAATGATAAGATGTGATGCCCTCAGAGGCTTGATGATGTTATGAACGCATATACCAATGCATGGTATGACATATATACGCTTAGTCATATCATTATAAAAATAAAATAATTCATAGAGCAATTCAGACGTACATGTCGAGTCATTTACTCCATGTTTCTCTCATGTCTATTATTTACTGATTTTCATTCCTTACATACTCGGTACATTATTTGTACTAACATCCCTTTTGCCTGGGGATGCTATGTTGCATGCCCGCATGTCTCGATAGACAGGTCGAGAGTCCTCCAAGTAGGCGATCAGCTCAGTGGAAGATGTTGGTGCACTCCATTTGTTCCGGAGTTGCTTATGTGGTAAGTATAATTGAGACATGTACTGATTAGTATGGCGGGGCCCTGTCCCGACCTTTATGACATTTATATACTCTTAGAGGCTTATACACATATGTCGTGTACGTGAAAGATTATACGGCCTTGTCAGCCTATGTTTTGAGTTTATAAATGATGATGTTGGCCTATTAGGCCCGTATAGCACGTGTATATGATGATGTAATAAGAAAGATACGTTACGTTGGTACTTGGTTGAGTAAGGTACTGGGTGCCCGACGTGGCCCATCGGCTTGGGTCGCGACAGTATATTTGAGATGCACCTATGGTTCGCGTCGATCGACTCTCGGCAGTGTACACAAATATTACAGATCAGGTAGTACGACATCAGCATAATTCGTGCAGAATATTTCTAGGAGTCTGAAAATACATGAGATTTCCCTTTTGATTTGAGACTTGGTATTTACTTGATATTCCTTATCTGCTTGAGATAGCACACGATATTTGAGAATTTCTAACTAGCATTATGTTGAAGGATCATGTTATTTACCATTTTGTTATTTCATTATTACTGTTGTGTTTCATGCATATTTATAATTCATGTACTTTATATATTAGACCACTAGTAAGTGTCGATGTCGACCCATCGTTACTAATTATTTGAGGTGAGACTAGATACTTACTGGGTACGTATTGATTTACGTACTCATACTACACTTCTGCACGAATAGTGCAAGTACTGAGGCAGGTACTTTAGGCGGTCATATGGGCGCGCATATGCACTACCCAGAAGCTTAGTGGTGAGTTTCTCTCCTCGCTCCGATCTGCAGCACTTGGAGCCTCCAATCTGTTGTATTTATTATTTTTCTCTATTATGTTTCAGACAATAGTTATAGTGGTTGGTATATTCTACTAGATTGCTCGTGCACTTGTGACACAGGATTTTGGGATTTTCTATTAGATGTTTATGGTTTTGCTTAATATTGTCACCATTTAATTTTTATGTTTTACTAATGCCTTATATCCCCATGTTTTTTTACACTTAATTTCCTTTACTTAATAAAACCCATGATTTCAAAAGCAATAAAATGTATTATTAAGTTGATAGTTCACCGTTGGCTTGCCTAACTGTGACGCTGGGCGCCATCACGGCCTATGGTGGAAATTGGGTCATGACATCTTACTTGCATGAGGCTAAGCTCTACCTCCATCATTGCATAAGGCTAAGCATTGCCTTCACCTGCATAGGGCTAAGCAGCATCCTCATTATTTGCATAGGGCTAAGCACTGCTCTCCTACTCGCATGAGGCTAAGCTCTGCCTCCATTATTGCATAAGTCTAAGCATTGACTTCTACTTGCATAAGATCTAAGCATTGCCCTCATTCCTCATTACCTGCATAGGGCTAAGCACTGCCCTCATACTTGCATCAGGCTAAGCTCTACCTCCATCTCACACAAGGATAAGAACTGACCTCCTTCATTCTTGCATAAGGCAAAACCTTGCCTTTGTCATCTGCATATGGCTAAGCACTGCCTATTTCCTTTGTAAAATAGTCAAGTATCACCACATCCTTGCATTTCATGGACTGAAATATTTCCATATTATCCGAATGCGTCATGGTCCGAAGGCATCAACCTCATAGCCTAAGGACAATATTCCATGGCCTAAGGATCTCAAAGTTGTACATCATTATTCAAAGGCGTCATAGTCCAAAGGCACCATCCTCATGGCCCGAGAAAACCATTTCATGGCCTGCAAATCACTTTATTATACGTTTTATGGCCCAGGACGTGATGGTCTAAGGACATCATCATCATCGTCCGAAGACAACTTTCATGGTCCGAAGAAAATTTGCATCATGTTTTCAATTTTGAATGATATTATAACTATTATGTATATGATTCCGTATTCGTTGTATTTTACGTTTTGTAGGTAACTCGGAAGCTAACCGCTCTTCACACGGGAGAAATTCTTGCTCCAGTTTACGTTCAGAAAATTCACATTCCTTTAATATCTCCAAGTAACCGCCAGCCAACAATCGAGCTTTTTCATAACTGTCTGAATTATGTCACCTCGTGCATTCGTAACGATTAGTTCCGCATTATTTTCATTTATACTCTCCATCAGTGATTCTTTCCTTGTTCTTTGATTTAATTGATATGTTTTCTATTTTTATTTGGGTAAATCAAACACTATATAAATACCTCCCCAATTCCCCTTTACACAGACTTTAGTCACTACTCTCCCTCTCACTCACACTTGTTCTATTTTTCTGTTGGTTCTCTAAAACACTACTATGTTCGATTTTGTTCGTTGTCGACTGAAATTCAAGGCCACAGTTATATTACTCTATAACCTCCTCCGGCACAAGCACTACTCCTAGCCCCTGAGGCTTCTGTGAACTCTGAAGTGCCGGAGTCCCTAAGTTTTCACTGCTCAGCTTTCTCACTTGCAACTGCTGTTGAATTGCTACTGTAATTCTGATTCCTCTTATTTGCTTACTTGTCTTTGCAACCAGTTAGTATATTCAAATATGTAGTTTAACTATTTGCTTGTTAATGGTGCTCGTTTACAATGGTGTCCCTGCCAATTCATGATTATATGTATTATGTTTATATGCTCTATATGCCCCTACAATCATGCCTTGAGATTTTTGTGTTTTGATTGTGTGAATTGTAATTCCCTATGGTGTTATATGATGTTTAATCCACATATATATAGGATGTTTCTATCTTAGACTTTTGTACTAGAACTTCCTGTATGAATTCATGTCTAGTTGTATTATCTATGATTAAATCCTGACCATTCTAGAAGACCTATCCCTAAGACGCTGTCACTTTAAACTAATTCCATGAATCTGATAAGCCATCAAATATGTGTTTGTTCAACTGGACCTATGTGTTTTATATACCCCTTAATATTGTATATGCTTGTAGGAACCTTTCATGAGATTTTATGAAACTAATGGACTCTCAAATGTGTTCTTGTCCTTCTTATGTGCTATTTCACCTCTTAGATATCACATCCCGGGATATTATTTAGAGTATCATGTTCTTGGTTAGTTTGTAAACCTTAAGGATCAAAATCATCTATGTGTTCCTTGCTTAAGTCTAAAATTGTCTAGATGACCTATTTACATACAGCTTTCACTTGCATTCTTGCTGCTCTTTTTGAGTGGTAGTTATTATGGATAGAGGCGGTTTGCTTCTAAGTTTGGGCCTGGTTAGTTGGGCCTAGCTTGGTATTAGATCTGAAGCACAGTGTCAGCTTGATCTTTTGTACCTGGAGTTTGGGCATGCCGTCTGCATGAAGCTCTAAGTCTATTTGAAGAAGTACGACTGGGTTATGTTTTATTCACATTAAGTCTGTAATTGTTCTATTTGGCTTGTAATAACTTGTAAAGACCGATAAACGGAAACAATAGTGGATTGGGCCTGGGGTAGCTTAAATCTTGCATACTTGGGTAGATAACATGCCTATAGGATCAAACATCATTGCCTGTTACTTGTCATTATTTTCCTATGTGCTACCTGCTATTAGCAAATCATGTATGTAGGAAATTTTTCTTTTGCCTGCTTCACTTAGAAACCACAAGCTTGGGACTTTAACTAATGCGAATGGGACACTGCATGTAAAATTTGTCTAAATTGCTAATGAACAAACAATATCACCTAGTTAACATTCCTATAGGGTCTCTTACGTATTAATTTGCTTGCATATCTTTACCGGCTATCATATGCTTAAGTCTTTTCATTTAGAAATCATGCCTATAGGATCTACTTTATGCTAATTTGTTCGACTATCTATTACTACAATTAGAGATCATGTCTTATGACTCCACACTTAGAAGCCATGAATATAGGACTTTTATGCTAAAATTGTTTGTGCTACTACGCTCCAATACTACGCTCTTAACACCCTACACTCTTATTTTGCTCCTTCGATCATGTTCCTGAGGTCGCGCATGTCAAGCAACAGGTAGGACATTGCTAGCTTTCCACCTTCATCATAACCCCATACCATGGCAGAGTCCTTTCATTACTTTCCCCTCTAACTACATCAATCCATGCTCCAAATATTCCAACCTTTTTTCCCCTTTGTTTGCTATTTCTCTCCATTCTTTTATAGTTTCCATATATTTCTTGTGTTGCGCCATGTACTTGTCTTCAAACTTGAAGACCCTCTTGCGTAGCCTTTTGTATTTCACCTGAGCTTCAGCCTCTTCATCTACAATCATTCCCTTTAGCTTGATACCCGGTTTGAAATTCTCGGTTATGTCATCTTCCAGCCACGAAAGGTAATAGTACATGTGCCCAACATGATACCTATTGGGCTCTATGGTCTCTTATTCCACAATAATTTTCTTGGTTCCTATATATTGAGCTTCGAACTTGAAAGGTACGACATCCTCCTTAAAATCTGTCTTTTATTGTGTCATGTTGGCTGCTTGTGATATAACTTGATTTCTTCCAGCCTGCCTCATTGCTCTTATTAGAGCATATGGGTAAATAACTTGTAATCCTATCAACACCAGATGAGTAGCCTTCTTGGATCAGATTAAGAACTCTTTGATTGGAAACTATTCGAACATCCATTGTACCTGTTAATTAGCCAGATTGCTGAAGAGGTATGCCCATCATTGAGCATTTGTGGGACTTGCGAACCTTTTCGGAGAAAAGGTCATCTTCTTTGGGTGGTAGCTGGAAATATAATCATTCATTGGTCTGCGAAGGAATTTTTGATGGTAGTCGCCCTTCTGGAGGTGCTCTATTAACCATATTTGCAGCAGAAGGTTGCTCCCCTCAAAGTAACCTGCCTCGTGCTTACATCGATCGAGGACTCGATACATTTCTGCAAATATTATAGGAACAATGGTGTAAGTTTGTTCCTCAATTCCCTCCATTATGGTCCTGGCAACCATGGCTAACCGAGTATGGATCTTACCTCCTTGCATCGGGAAGATCAACAGCCCCAAGAAACACACAATGAAAAAATAAACTCGTCAGTGAATCCACCTAATAAAAGTGATGGCCAATCCTTGGTTAAATAGCCGGTATGATTTTTTATGTCCGTACCATTCATACAGAAAGTCGAAAGGAATGTAAGGCTTATTCAGGCAACCTATTTCATCATTCTTCTTGATCTCGAACATTTTCAGGAAACCGTGAGGTGTACGGTTTTTTGAAACCAGCAAACCCGGACTATCCCAGAGGAGTCTAGCAAAACCTTTAATTTCTTCCAAGTGTGGGGTCATCTCCAAATTTCCAAATCGAAAAATGGCCCTTTTCTCGTCCCAAAATATAGTAGCAGCCTCGATCAATTCCCTGCTCGGTCGAATATCCATCAAGGATGGCAAGTTACCCAGTATCTTTCTCGCATGATTCTATCATAGTGAGGGAGATCGTTCTACCAATTAATTAACTTGGGTGGAATGCTCTAGACCATACTGAACCTAGGAGTGTCGTGCTTCATTTCTACACGGAAGAAAAGAATTATCCCTACCCCCTCCTGATTTAATTAATCAAGCGACAATAATATCTCTCGGGATTGTAAAGATCCCTTTGGACTTTGGACGAGGTTTATCTAGACGGATTTAATACACCACGGGTATTTAATCCATCCTAGATTTAACATGATGCATGCAAAGCTTCAAGCATAGTAGGTTTTAAGGGGTCTAAATCGGTACTCTCAAGTAGACAACTTGAGAGGGAAAGGCATGGGACCATCGACTACACCGCTGATCAACTAGTTTGCCGCTAATAAGCCTTTCCGGTTTAAAAGGTATTTTTGGAAAGTGTGGACACTCATCAAGCGTCGCTATGTTGATAATAGGCACGAGCGGAATATGGTGTTGAAAGCATGCTTATGCAAAAATCGATAACATATAGTCAAGTAATTTTACATGGTGAAGAAATGCATAAAGACAGTATTTAATAAAGGAAGGAGGAAAAAGAAAAGAAAAGACAAAGGAAAATAGTTAGCATGGTCCACAAAATTAGAAAAGCATGATTAAATCAATAAAGCAAATAAAGGGAAAAGGAAAAGGAGGTTCATGGTGTAACAATTTTGAGCAAGTAAGGGGACGGGAAAAAGGATGTACATGAAAGAAGTCAAGCAATTCAATTAATAATCTCACACAAGCAAAAATCTATTACGGTAAAAGTGTAGGTATCCCCAGCAGAGTCGCCATGCTATCGCGTCCCGTTTTCTCGCGAAAGCGGGTTTCGACATGTGACAACTCTTTTAAATTGGTATTAAAAGAGAAGAGTCGCCACCTAGCAATTTTGAGGTGCGTTAGGGCACCTATTTGCAGATAACTCACTGATAAACCAGTCTGCGTCACCAAAGATCTGGTAAGGGTTCAAATTATCTAAGAGAGAAGGTGTTAGACACTCTTCTAGGTCCACAAATGTAGTTCCCGGCCAAATTTTAAGTTATGTGGGATAATTGGGTTAAACTAAGTTACGAGTTATTATTAGTGTAGGTGAGCTAAATGATTAAACATGTGAATTATGATTAATGTTCTAGATGGGCTAACCGTTAAAGAAACAAAAGGAGTAGCAATGAGGTAAGAAAGAAAGTTTTAGTGAGATAAGACATTTGGATGTATAATTTGATATAAGAGGAAATAGACGTTAAACAGAAAAGGAAAATTGACAAACTAAACAATAATTATAAAATAGATACGATTAGGTAAGGGAAAATTGTAGTGATATTTATTTTGAAGAGCTATCTATTAACTCATTCAAAGGAATTCAGTAAAACTTTTAACTAATTCAAATTATAACAAAGTCTGAACATGCACCGATAACCTAACGTAATCCAATTAACATGTTCTCTATAACCTCTCTAATCATCAGGCAAAGACTGACCTTGTTTTTGAAGTGCAGAAGTAATAAAGAAGATCAGAAAACTAATTTTTCTAGCAAGTAGTGAGCCACGGATAGACCATCAACTATTAGAGACTGAATCAGTGATGTTTAAATAGGGCAAATCTTCTCTCCTCTATGACAAGACTTACTCTACTAAATTTCCATTTTATCCACGACTCAAACGCAAGAAGAGAAAAAAAAAGTTGTTAGTAAAAATTGCGCCGGCTTAGAGGTGAGGCATTGTGACAATTGTTAATCACATTCCGTTAACCTTGATGGTGACTTTAATGTGAGGTCAAAATTAACATATAAGCAAATAAAGCACGTAGTTTTGATGCTAGTTGAGGAGTATCAAGTCGGTAATAAGCAAATTAGTGAAAGAAAACATGCTGGACCTTACAAATATTGCAACGAGTTCACATAATAAGCAAATATATTCGCAGTGAAAATAATTCAATAGTAAGAGTGTGGAAAAGAAAGACCAGCTTAGCCATTTTAAAATATCTATTGATTTAAAGACTGGACCTCAAAGTCCTTAGCCTCTCAAATAATGAGAAACGCGCTAAGATAAACTGGTTCACATGTGCAGTGCCGGCCTTAAGGCAAGCAAAGCAAAGGCTTTAGGCCCCATGATTTGGGGCCTCATTTTTTGCTAGTAGTAGGTTTATAAATTAATTTATTTTTAAAAAAATTAAATATTTTAAAATAAAAAGTATATTTTTTAATAAAATGAAAAGAAAATTTTAATATATTTGAATAATTCGAAGAATATGAAAATATTTTTTATTTTTTATTTTGTGATAAAAAAATATTGTGTTGACCTCATGAGTTTCTTGAAACATAATAGTCAATTGATATTGACAATTTAGACTTATTTTTCAAATTAAAACTGTTAAAAAAATAATATAATTAGAAGATAATACTCTAATTGATAATTCGATATACTTAATCATATAAGAGGACTTGATTCTTTTTCAAATACATATATTGCTTATAGAATAATATTAATAATTTTTATACTAGTTGCACATATGGAAAGATTGTTTTTTAAATTAAGATTGAAAAATATTACTTAAGCTCAACAATGTCTCAAGATAAATTAAATGAATTATCTATGCATATTATTAATTGAAAAACTTATTAGAGGAAATCGATTATAAAAAAAATTATTACTTAACTATATATTTCAAAAAGCTAAATAAATAAACTTCAAATAAAAATATTATACGAAGTTTTTGTTAAAAATTAAGGCCTCTAATCAAGGTTCGGCTTTACGCTTCCAATTCCGTTGAGCCGCCTCGCACATATGGGATGAACAAGAACATAAGGTCACTTGCACAAATAGCTATGGCATATCCCAACGCATACAATTCCACTAGTTTGTTAATATTATACTTATTTTAATTATCTAGATCAAACGAAAACATTGGTACTTTTAAAAGATCTGATTCAAAAAATAAAGTTATGCTACTTACCGAACTCCAAATTTAAACTAACAGCAGGTACTAGAGATCTATATAAATTAAATTTCATACTACCAAAAAGCTTTGATGTTTCATTAAGCTTGTACATGATGGTAATCAAATACACCAACTTATAACAAATATCAGACAGACACGTTATTTGTTTCATGGCAACGTCCTTTCAAGAGTAGAACGACACAATATCAAAGTCTAGGACATGTTCCTAAATGCTCACAAAAAGGTTCGGGACAAAAAAGTTCTAAAAAAGAAAATCACATGTAATCATCCTAGACAGATCTTGGGCATCACATCTTAAAGCAAGTAAAATTAATTATAAGCATCTCCACAAGCTATGGTTATTACTTCATCTGTCAAGAAAAATCTTTATGTCTAAGTCATTGAGTCATGCAAACACCAGATATACAATATAAACTCACGATTTCATATGTTAAAAATATCGATAATCATCAAAAATCCTAAGAATAGTTTCAAAATTTTGCTTAAAGAAACCGAAAGATATTCTTAGACAAGCACATTAAAGGATCTGAACTTCCACACACACACAAAAAAAAAAACAATAACATCTCAACGAGCAATAACACAACAAACACATACATACTTATCATTTAAGAGACACAACACCACATAAAGCATGGCGTGGACAAAAGCGCCAATAACCAAATAATGGAAAGATGAACAGACCTTAGTGAAGACGTTGATGGTGGAACAACAAGGATGCAAATGAGGAGAACAGCCAGTTCTTGATGTACTTCTAATTTGTCACTGTTGGCCACTGCTTTCACAATTCAATGACGAGATTTTTATTTTTTTTAAAATGATAGTCTTCCTGTATGAAGGAAAAGCTTTGGTTCTGTCGTTATGTGTTTTTCTCCTTACCCTATGGTATAACTTGTCTCTATAAAAATTGAGAAAGAGGAATATAAATAGATGGGGGAGGGAAAAGAGTAGTTGGTAGAGGATGTGAGAAAAAGGAAAAAACTACTAGATCATGGAAAGAGTAATATTTGCCCAAAAGAAGGAAAGATTTATCTCAACCATCGTGATATGGGTGAGGATTTTGTGGAATTTGGAAAATTCACACTCGAAATTGGAGTGCCTTCCAGTTGGATTGGTAGGCTAAATGGAAATAGATACTATTTTAAATAAAATGCCATAACAATAATAATAGAAATAATTAAACTAATAAGTAATGACTAGGCAAATAAAAATGCATGAATGGAGAAATGAATACTAGAATAAATATTGTTCTGTGAAACTATCTCAATGTGCTTAAAACAATATTGTAAATATCTAAAATTGGTAAATTAAATTAACAAATTATGCGGTGAAAATTAAAATATATGGGGTAACAGACCAAAATAAGGTAATAATACCTGTAATCCTATTTAAAAAAATGCTATAAATATTATTATGACTCTTAAATAAAATAATAGCTCATTAGGAATAATATGGAGTATGGATGGAAAAAATTGGGTGTCAACACTTATCGGAATCGTCAAAACACCAATCTGAGATCGTTTATTAAGAATGTTGACCGTGGTCAAGTCTAGTTGTTTTTAAAGGCAAAAATCACATTTTCTTCAAAACTTCGCATAAAAGCTTTCCGAAAAACGACACAGACTACGCACACAAGTCATATAACATCAAATTAAGCTATGAGAGTCTTGGAACACAAAAATAAAGGTTAGTACTCAAAACGACATATTGGGCCGTCATATATTCTGGCTTTCTTTTTTATTTTGATCACACACACTCTTATACTCTCATCAACTGATTAAGAAATAAATTTTTCATCCAAGTGCACTTCTGATTATGTATTGTTCTAAAGTTCTTTAATCTAGAAGATGAACTTAAATGGCTTTAATTTTACCCTTATCTAGGTTAATAATTCTATTTTTATGATAAAATAATAGACATTAACTTAGAAAGATGTCACTGATATGATTTCTCTTGAAGTAGTAAATTATTTTGGATATTCTCCCATGCTATATTTCGTGTCTGAAGGAAATCAATTAGAAAATTATCATTTTTTCCTCTTTTTCTTCCAGTATCAACCCAATCAGCACCACTAAAAAGTTCTTGTACCCTTGAAAAAGCTTCGATAGGAAGCCCACCTTTCTCCTCACCATTTAGAGCTGCAGTGGGAGCTTTTGCAGGAAATATGCTCTCACATCACCAAATAAAACCTGCGAGCAGAATGTATAAAATTAGAGGAGAAATATGGAGAGCAAAGATGATCCACTTAACCAACACTAATCAGACAGACACAAGAAAGTATTCACCTCAGCTCGAAAGCCTTTTGGATAGCGTGCCTTTGAATCCATAGAATATCCAAGTTATCGCAGTTTAACATTAAAATGTTGGATCGAATAAAAGCTGTGTTGAACTTTATACGGAACATCATGACAGGGTCCAGGTCTAAGTGGACACACTCCGATACTACATCTCCTTGCACCAAACACTGAATATCAATCTTGATGACATCAATGTCCTTCTGCAAAATGATAACAATCATGTTGCCACATAGCAGAATTGAATAAGACAAGAAACACGATGCAGTGACAGCAGTTGTTTTTAGAATCCGGAACCAAAAATGTGGTTCTTTTGGACTCAAAGAACTAAAATATGTGGAAAAAACACTTAGTGACATTTTTTATATAATGCCCTTCTAGAGGGCGCTATACCTTAACGGCCGTTTGCCCAGTTAAGTATAGCTCCCTTTAAAAAAGCGCTATATATAACGCCTTTCCTTACTGCGCTATACATATTATGTGGGCCCACCAATAATTCTTTTGGGCTTAACTGACATAACAATAATTCAACTGGGCGCTAAAGAATTGTACCCCCGGATTGGTTTTTGCCTTTTTTAAAGAGGTTAAGAATTTTCTAAAAATCCATTCACAAATATTCTCAAGTCTTCTGAAATATTTCTTCGTTAAGTTATTTTGAATTTTGTCATAATGTCTGAAAAGCGAAGAATAAGGGTTTCATTATATTAGGGGGAGGGGGGGAGGTGAGGTTGTGGTGGCGAATAACCCAGTAACCTATAGTTTATCTCCACAGTGTCATATTAAGTTGCCACTTACAATGGAGTACGATACATTGGTATCGTTGTTATGTAAAAAAAAATGAGTGTGAGCAAACGTTCGGTGAACCTTAAAGTAACCGGAAGATATCCGTATTCTGTAACTCCACAAGGGGTTGCTTGTTATGCTGAGTTTAACATCGAGGACGATGAAACTCTGAGAGATTTTTTGAGGACTCCGGATGAATACCGAGAATTTCTTGTGATACAAATGTTGGAAATATACGTCAAGGTTGAAGACGTTCTTTATATGTAAAGTATTTATCAATTTGAGTAACTTATTATTTTGTTGGTTGTGCAGTGACAACGAGCATCCTGAAGGTCTTGTCCTTACTCAATTTCCCGAAGACGACATATTTAATCGGGATCTGGCAGATGCACAAAGTCAGGAAGAGGATAGTGATTATGACAACAATGCCGATGAGTTTGGAGATGACACACCCTTCCCTGATGAGGGTGATGATGAGGAGGAAGAGAACGCTGGACCTGATTTGACGAGGGAGCATGCTCTACCCCTGTTAGACTAAGAGTGTACGAGTCCCATGTGCTTTTGTATTCAAGGGAGATTCCCTACCTTGATCATTTGCTAAGTATGCCGGATGTGGATTCCCTCACAAGGGATATTGACAAAATTCGGACTGTAATGTGGGATGAATCTAGAGCAACGGTGCTATCAAAGGGCATGTGTTTTCCCGATAAAGCGCGCCTAACTAGGGCAGTGCTAATGTACAGCGTAAAAGAGTGTCATGAGATCACGGTACGCGAGTCATCTCTAGATGTATACAAGGTAGTCTGTCGTAGATGGTTTACGGGTTATAATTGGATGATGCGTGCAAGGAAGAAGAAAACAAATATGTGGATTGTGGGTAAATACATTACATTGGCACCCATAATTGTGAAGGACACATTCAGTGGGAATCATTTTAACTTGAATGTTGACTTGATTTCTCTTGTTTTGATTCCACACATTGAAGCGTCTATAAGGTATAAGATCAAAGAGTGTATAACATCCGTCTACCAGGAATATGGGTGCACTATTACCAAAAGAAAGGCATTTCTCGGGCGCAAACGTGCGTTTGAAATTGTTTATGGTAACTGAGATAAGTCCTTTGCATCTCTACCTAGGTACATGGCTGCATTGTAACACTTTAACCCCGGGACTGTTGTTGAATGGCAGCTTGAGCGGAGTCGGGGAATACCAGAACATATATTCAAATATGTGTTCTGGGCATTTAAACCAGCAATTAATGGTTTTCTGCATTGCCGGCCGGTAATATCCATAGACGATACTCATGTCTATGGAAAGTATGATATTAAGTTGTTGATCGCCGTTGCAGTAGATGCTAATGGAAATATATTTCCCTTAGCTTTTGCTATTTGTGCCAATGAAAGCCAAGAGACGTGGATACTATTTTTGAACCATCTGAAAGAGCACGTTATCAAACAGTGTTCATGCATACGTTTAATATCTGATCGGCATTGTGGTATTCTAAGTTCTCTATAGAATTTGCATGCATGGCAAGAACTGTATGCCTACCACCGTTACTGTGTGAGGTACCTGAAGGCCAATTTCCAGAAGTCATATCCCAACAAGGATTTGCATGATTTAATGTGGATGGCTGCAACAGATCACCAAGAGTGTAAATTCAGGAGGCGCATGGAATCTATCAGGCAGGAAGACGAGGGAGCCTATTATTGGTTGATGCGACATGAGCATGACAAGTGGACTTTGCATGCGGATGGTGGCAGAAGATGGGGAATTCTGACTACCAACGTGTCAGAGTCTTTCAATGGGTTATTAATGTATACACGTAGATTGTCTGTCGCTGCTATGGTGGGGATGTCATTCAAGCAGATGGCGGAGAGATTTGTTGAAAGGGCTAGAGGTGCATCGTTATTGATGGAAAAGGGTGTTGAATTTATGCCAATACCAATGAAAAGATTTGAGAAATACAAGCGGCGAGCACATTGGCATTCAAATTTACAGTATTGCAACGAGCGAAATATTTTTGAAGTTCGCACCGCTATCCATCAAAAATTGGGAAATCATACACATACCGTAAATGAAGCCAGAAGGTTATGCTCTTGTGGGAAACGGTCTATCTACCACATGTCGTGCTCACATGTCACCTAGTGCTTTCAACATACAGGTTTAGGGGCAACCAACTACGTTGATAAAGAATATAGTGTTGCTGCATACTTAAACACCTATAGTGGGCAGTTGCAGCCAGTGGGTGCTGAGCATTATTGGCCGCCGGAACCATTTAAAATGGTGTGTAACAAGGACTCTGTACATCAACGACAAGTGGAAAAAAGAACGCGCAAATGTGGCATATGCTCGCAAATAGGACACGACCGTCGTAAATGTCCTTCAACTGGTTTGGGCGGCGGTGGTAATCCAGCTCCTGGTGGAAGTTCATCTAATGTGCCCAACTATCAAGGATACGCGTAGTATTTTATTTCCGTAATGTGGTTGTAATAAGTGTATATACTTGTTTATCTTGCAGAATGTATGAAATAAAATTATGTTTCCATTGCTGTTAAATCTTATTGATATTTAACATTAATACTTCGTACAACAATCTAACATAAACCCATTTAAAAAACAACAATTGTCTTGTTGACCTGAAAAGTTGCTCGCCTGCAAAAGCTAACTTTTGGAAAAGTTGTATTGTACCCGAAAGAATCTTTAACATGCGAAGCATAGCGCGGTGAAATACTACCTTTTGTGTGTAGTCTTGTCGAACTAAAAAGCTGCTAGCCTGCAAAAGCTGTTTTGTACCCGAAAGAATCTTTAACAAGCGAGGCATAGCGTGATAAAATACTACGTTATGTGTGTTGTCTTGCCTTTAAATAACTAGCGCATTTTAGTTATTATCTGCGCTGAACCAAAATAAATAGCAAAACGTTTCATAAATTTTTCATTTTTCTTGCATCAATAAATGTCTGGACGCAATGACCAACCAAGGTGTTATTGTGCTAAACGTGCGATTTTGAAGGCATGTTGGTGAGATGGCAATGTTGGGCGCAGATACTGGATATGTCAATAATTGTTTGGCCGCAATGATGGAAAACAATGTACGTTTGAGGAATGGTATGATGAACCCATTGACCAAGAATACTACAAATCATGTTTGCAGTATGTTTGGAATATGAACGGTGAATACCAACGCCAGATCTATAAAATGCAATGAGAAATTGCGGCAGTGCAGGAGAAACTAAAAGAAGCGAAAGAAGAAAAAAATAGGCTGGAAGAGAAATTTAAGTGGTTGGAGCAGAGAATAATAGGCGGTAATGACTAAACAAACACATATATGTGTTGAGTGTAGTGTTTTATCTTTATGTTTTCCGTGTCATGTGTTTTCATTAGTTGTACTGAATTTAAATTATGTTAAGTTTCTATATTTGTATTTGTGTTGTAGTATTAAAATAACAAAGAACCGGAGAAATAAAAACATAATGCTCATATACTATAAACAATAAAAATTGTTGCTATTATTTACAGAATGTCATATGTACATAAAATAAAAAAAAGCATCAATGTGTCCTACATCTTGTATGCTTTAAAGCAGCCGTTGGCCTGAGGCGCATCCCATCTCGCCCGGCTACACTATCAGGATCATCCTCATTACATCGCCTCTTTATCTGAGGATGCGCTGCAGCATGATCGTCTGTAGGGCTGGCAGGCTCGGTAGAAGGGGCCGTCGGTCCAGCAGTAACCTACAGAATAATAAGATATTTTAGTATATGAAATATGTATTAGTAATGTACGTGTTAAGTCACATAAATTTAAATTGTCTTACCATGGTCTCGTCAAGCTCCTGAATATAATCATACATCACAGCCATGTCAGTATCGCAAAAGGTGTCCTCCGTGATGGGAGAGGATGAAGCCTTAAATTGTTTTTAGATATTTATGACTAATCAATGAGATAAAAATAAAAATAAATAATAGTAATACAAATAAACGTACGCCTGTGAAAGATCCTCAACATCTCTCGATGATGAGCCATAACTCAGCTGGCACCCACTATCCATATCTCATGTCGGACGATCATCAGCAACAGTTGATGGGTCAGGAAAATACTGATCCCAATCCTCTCGCATAATGGCCGTGCCCGCGATCAACAATGAAGCTGACGAGGTCACCTGCGAAGTCCCTGGAGTAAACTGAAGGTTGAATGACGGCATATCACTATGAGCATGGTCTGGATCATGGAGGTCACCCAACTAATCAACTCCAACATCCTCAACAGGTGCCTCAATGGCCCCTTGCTGGAGACCACCTCCTCGCCGACCCCTACGACCACGTGGGACACCCCTACCTCGTGGGACGTCCCTACCTCTCTGGGCACGCATGCCATGTCGACCACGTTCCGGCTCCACTGGTGGCCCACGATGGTACTGCTCTGGCACCACATACTCAGCCTCGTATCCTAAGAGCTCATCATCTCGGGCTCGCCTCAATGTCCGGGAAGCCAGATCGGTAACATGCATGCCATACTCGTGCAAAACGGCTGCTACCTCGCCGGTATGCTGCTGTATCTGTAGTCCAAACTGGTGGAACAGATGTAGGACAATATCCCGCACAACATGTAAAATATAAATTACAGAACGCTAGGTTAACGTTATAAGTAAGTATACCAAATAACATACCAGTGCCTCGTGCCTCCCGGCATATGGAACGTACCGACCGCCAGCGTGATAAACGGCATTCCTGATGAAATGTCGGGTAACATTGCGGTACCAACCCATATACTCATGCTCACCATCCAGCCAGTCAGGTGGGGGAGGGGGGGCAAAAGCAGGTCATGTCGCTGGTCCCAAGTATCGATCTACGCCTCTAGCCATGCCACATATGTCTGGTCTACCCTGGAATGATCATCCCGTTGGTAATGTGTCATATGCCAAGCGGGCAGTGGCGGTACAAGCTGCGGGTGACCAAACTGGTGAAGTACTCGCCCGGTGGCATGATGGTCGACAATATCGAGACACATCAACGGGACGGAAGAGCTCCACATAATTCGGCCGGTCGAGCAATAATTGGACAAACCAGCTATTAGCTCGTCGTTGTATGGTCTCCAAATGAACTATTAAGTAAAAACAGGAAACATGAGTATATGCAACATATATAAATCCAGACCAAGTAAACTTAGGTATACATTTACCTATGCACCCTCCAGCAAATCCAACATATCCCTGCAATAGGGGAGATTATGTCGAGCCTCGTACTCTCGTCCATATCCTCGCCTATAAACCCACCTCCTAGCTAAAGGGAGAAACAGAGATGGTGCATCCGGAGCTAAGGATGGTAGAGGTGGCTGCAACTGCATGCTCCTAGGCCAAAACCTAATATACAATGTGGACATAAACTTTAAGGTATATTTTTACTAGGTATGTTATAATGAATAGAGTATTCGACTATGTTTTCACCTGCAGCAACGGCAAATATCCTGCAATGTCTCGCTGGGTGTCCATGCTCGCCCGACACATCTGCCTGTTCAAGTAACCAAGAACAACAGCACCCCAACTGTAATGATGTAAATCATCTAGTCGCTCAAGATGATGAAGAAATCTCAAGATGACTAGGTTCCCCGAAGTGTTCGGGAACAAGCAACCTCGTGTACCGGTGAATATGAAGCTTCGGCGTATCATCTGTGATGTCAACGTGCATCGCCTCCAAATTCTACCGGACAGGCATCAACTGAGACGACTAGCCCCAATCAATGCAGTCTCATCCGGTGGCTGGAAATCGGTGAGCCGCTATAGCATCTCCAGTTACTGCAAACCCGTATACTCTCTAATGGCATTCAACAAAGCAAAAGGGTGTCCATCAACGGGCAGCCCATACAGGACCTCCGCGTCCTGAAGCGTGATAGTGGCTTCGCCAATGGGCAAATGGAATGTGTGCATCTCCGATCGCCACCGCTCTATTAGAGCCGTGATCAACGACCAATCCAGCTGCAACCGGCCTGTCTCCACAATCCTATAAAAACACGTATACTGGAGGGGTCTGACTATACGGGGATGGAGATGGTGGTCTCTAAGAAAGTCCCACATATCGTCTACTCTCATGGTGTGGAACCTCTGGGCCAGTAACTGTCCCTCCCATATGTGGGAAGACCTATGCTCGGCCTGTAGCAACAGTAGCTCTAGCGAGGCAGGTCCGGAATGCAACGACGGAACTTTCATGTCGACTACTGTAAATTAAACAATATTAATTACATTGTTTTTTTCATTGCTTAAATATATTTCAATACCTTCAATATTATAATTTTATATGTTATTGTTACTATATTGTTAATTAGGTTGATACATTTTCAATATTATAATTTTATATTTTATATGTTACTTTAATATGTTAGTTTTATTATTTTACATGTTAGTTTAATTATTTTATATGTTTGTTTGTTACTCACCAATTTTTGACTGTAATAAAATTAAATAAATAATTTTCATAATTATACAAGATTTAATTATTAAATATTCACATATTGGTTCCGGACTCGATATGTTTGGTCCAGTAGTACCAAGGTATCCTGAATTCTTGTGTTCATGATAAGAAAACTTTCCCGATTTATCACTCAACAAGTATGTTATTTTAAATGTTAGTGTATTATTGTAACGACCCAGCCGGTCGTTTTGAGTGTTATAGCTCTGATCCTCTATTAAATGCTTCTTCCATATCTATTTCTTCTATTGTAACTTGCCAGGAGGTTCGTTTTATTTTTTGGAGTGTTTTGGAACACTTAGTCCCTAAATGAAGGTTTAAGCCTTAAGATTTAGATCGTAGGAGGAACAGTATGAAGACAGCTCCGGAATAGAATTCCGTCATTCCCGTTAGCTCCGTTGGGTAATTTGGGCTTAGGGACGTGTTCGGGTTTTGTTTTAGAGGTTTGTAGCCCAATTAGGCTTGAAATGGCGAAAGTCGAATTTTTGGAGTTTTGGACCGGTAGTGAAATTTTTTATATCGGGGTCGCATTACGATTCTGAAAGTTGAAATAGGTCTGTAATGTTGATTTTGACTTGTGTGCAAAATTTGGGATCAATCGGATGTGGTTTGATCGGTGTCGGCATCGGTTGTCGAATTTGAAAGTTTCAAGTTCTTTAAGTTTGAATCGGAGGATGATTCATGATTTTAGCATTGTTTGATGTGATTTAAGGGCTCGACTAGGTTCATATGGTATTTTAGGATTGATTGATATATTTGGTTGAGGTCCCGAGAGGCCTCGGGTGAGTTTCGGGGTGAGTTTTGAGCGAGTACGAGCTTTTCGGCACTCTAATGTTGTTCTGGGTCTTTGGAAGTGCGGACCGCACATTTTCGGAGTGCTGAGGCAAAGGGAAGTGCGAACCTCAGGGGAGTTGTGCGGAACGTACAATTTTGGTGCGTACGCACTTCAGTCCGCAAAGGAGTGTGCGGACCGCATAATTTTGTGTGCGGCCTCACTTATGAACTCTCAGATTCGCTGGTCCGACTTCGAAAGCTCATATCTTTTGATCTAGGAGGAATTTTGAGCTGATTCAAAAAAGAAAATTGTAGCCCTTCGTATCTAGTTTTCAGAAAGATAAAGAAGTCATCATTGGGGAATATGTAGAGAAAGTTATGGCCAAAACACAAAAGCCTAGCAGTGCAGTAACCAAGAGTGCGGCCGCACAATTATTGTGCGACCACAGAAGCTGGGAGGTGCGGCCGCACATGGAATTGTACAGACCACACATTGGGAGTTCATAGGATGTATTATATATCCGAGGTTTAGGTTACTATTTTATTTTTGGACTTTGGGAGCTCGGTTTGAGACGAATTTTCGTGGGTTTTTCAAGAAATTTATCGGGGTAAGTGATTCTAACTCGGATTTGGTTAATATACATGAAAATATCATTAATTTTATCATTTAATTAGTACTTTGAGATGGAAATTTGGAGAAAATTGTAGAAACTTCATAAACCATAAATTGAGGATTTGAAGGTCGAGTTGTGACCGGAATTGGCTAATTTTGGTATGGTTGGACTCGTGAGTGAATGTGTATTCATTTTTTGTGAGTTTTACCCGATTCCTAGACGTGGGCACGGGTCGACCTTTTAGGACGGATTCGGAATTTTTTATTAAAATTTTGATTTCATTAATTAGATTAGTTTATTATAGTTGTATTTATGATATGTAATTATTTTTGGCTAGATTTGGGCCATTCGGAGTCGGATATTCATGGAAAAGGCATTATTACCGATTGATTAAGCTTGGTTCGAGGTATGTGGCTTGCCTAACCTTGTGTTGGAGAAATTCCCTTAGAATTTGGTACTATTTTGTTATTGGGCTAATTACTGTAAAAACCCCAACTTATTTTACTAAGTAGTAATCTATTCTTCTTTTAAATTGAGTTATACCGTTTAAATGAGTATTAGCATGTCTTCATTCTTATTTGAACTATCCCAATATGTGTAGCTATCCTGTTTAATCTAATATCGCATGTCTACGTGCCTTAGCTGCTTAGTTGAACTCTTTGAAGCATGCCTAGTTTATTTCCTGTTTTTTCTTGACTTGTACTTAGTCTAATTTGTAAAATTTAGTGTTGTAATTATCGAGTTCTACTGTTTGAGCTGCATATTTACTTTGGGACTACGAAGCGGTATTCCGGTAGATCCCCCTGCTCTGCATATTTACTTTGGGACTACGGAACGGTATTCCGGTAGATCCCCATATTCTGCATATTTACTTTGGGACTACAAAACGGTATTCCGGTAGATCTCCTCGGAGTCCCCTTCTGCTCTTCCCTATGTCCATTATCTTCTGTATTCTTTTTCTTTTGTTAGATTCTGATGTATAGAGACACTAGATTTCCTTCTGTAGTTTGTGATTCATGATATTTCGGATTTTGGAATTGTTGTGTATTTTTGTATAGTTGGTTAAATTTATGTTTTTATTTCGTTATTTCTCAAATGTTAGGCTTATCTAGTTGTAGAGACTAGGTGTCGTCACGACGTCACATAGAGGAAAAATTGGGTCGTGACAATTATTGTATATGTTAGTTTTTATTAATTTATATATTAGTTTTATTATTTTATATTTTTGTTTATGACTCACTTATTTTTTACTATAATAAAATTAAATAATTAATTTTCATAACTATACATGATTTAATTATTAAATATTTATATAACAATACTTAGTTTGACAAATATTGTTATTTTCTCATATTATTTTCTTATGTTTGTTGACTAGAACAGGAGAGAGTTTGTGTTTGAACTATCAACGTTTTTGACGTATTTTTGGGTATAAGACATACTTAAATGATTAATTTCAATAACTACAAGGATACTACGCTAAAGGACATTACATTTTACTACCCTAAAATGGAACTACATTACAAATAGGAGCATTACATTAGACCACAAGATACCACTACAGGGAACTAAAGTAATAATTTATCTATTTTACTAGTCTTTAAGTAAATAAATAATCTAAACCGGATAAAAATAATAAATAAATTTAATCACAAAACAATCATGAAAATATATATACCACAGTAAAAAGTAACTAATTAATATTTTTTTAACAACTTATAATAATTTCTCTATTTTACTAATTATTTTAGCACACTCATATTATAGTCCGGATAAAAAATAACAAACTAGTCAAATCGCAAAACAATCAAAAAATAACATAGAGCACATTAAAAATAACTAATATGCATTTTGTATACGAGTTTTAACAAAAAATAAGTCGGAATACCTCGATTTAAAGTTTTTGAAAAATTGAAGATTTGGTGATTTGGAGCCGAAACAAGCAACTCATTCCGGGATAAGCCTTAGCTAGGACGTCGGACCGAGAATCTACACTTTTTGTGGGACCGGTGGGCTCAACTCGAGATTTGTTCGATTAAAAATGGGGGGACCGCTGTTTTTTGTTCTTTAATTTGGGG
>AWOL01S0023253.1:1137-65985 GCA_000715115.1 Nicotiana otophora | reverse complement strand
GGGGAGGCGACGTTCTGTTGGTGGGGAAAGGGAAGGAGCGACTTTTTATATAGGTATAGCGCCTTATATTAAGGCGCTATATAGCGCCTTAATATAAGGCGCTATACCTTCCCGCTCATTTCAGGTTCAAATATAACGTCCTTTTAAAGGGCGCTATACTTAACTGGGCAAACAACCGTTAAGATATAGAGCCCTTTAAAAGGGCGTTATATATATAAAAATGTCACTAAGTTTTTTTTCCACACATTTTGATTCTTTGAGCCTAATAAAATCACATTTTGTTTCTAGACTCGTTTTATTTTACCTGGCGATAATGTCGAAGACTTCTACCTTTCTTTGGCATGGTGTACAACATATGAGTTGACGATCCATCCTTGCTAAGAAGGTTCCGGCCAAAAATGCGGACATATGGCCTACACCCTTTTTGATTGTCGAATCTTGGAATGGCACGAAGAATGAGGCAATCGAGAGAAAGAGCTTGTTCAGGAGGAGGCCACTAGGGAGATATATTGCTTCTTGATATATATTGTAGGTAACGAAGCTGAGAAGGGAATGGGTTTAGAGGTGACAATAATTGTGATTAGAGGTGGCAATATGAGTAAAAGAAAATAATTATCCACTCATATTATCCATTAAAAAATGAGTTGGATAATAAACTTTTTAAAAATTGGTTGAATATGGATAAGAACTATATTATCCATTTAGAAAATGGCTAAACAAATGGATAACTAGTGTGTTTAACTTTTATATTTGTATAGCCTCATATTGGGGGTTCCTCAAGTTTGGGAGACTAGGAATTCCCCTATAAGTGATCATATTCTAGAAGTCATGGATAATATGGATATCCATATTATCCGCCGGATAACCCATTTTTTATCCATTTTAAATACGGGTCGGGTCGGATAATTTATCCTTTTTTGAATTACCCATTTTCGACCAGCGAATATCCGACCCGACCCGCCCGTTTGCCACCCCTAATTGTGATAAACCTTTATGTGCCTCACGATAAACCATCTCGAGAGTTTTTCTCTCTCCACCTTAGAGTCCAGGGTCTTTCTCCAAACCTTCAGCCTAGTGTTAACATCACCTCTCGACTTGTCAATCAACACTATATCATCTGTAAATAACTTGCACCAAGGAACCTTCCTTTGGATGTGTCGCGTCAGTACATCCATCAATAAGAAAAACAAGAACGGGTTAAGAGTCGATCCCTGATGCAACCCCATCAATACTACTCCCTCCGTTCCAGTTTATGTGAACCTATTTCCTTTTTGGTCCATTCCAAAAAGAATGACCCTTTTTTAAATTTGGAAATAATTTAGCCTAAACATACAAATCTAACCTTAAACCTTCAGCCTAGTGTTCACATCACCTCTCGACTAGTTAATTAACAATATATAATTTGTAAATAACTTGCACCAAGGCAGCTTCCTTTGGATGTGTCGCGTCAGTACATCCATCAACAAGGAAAACAAGAACGGGTTAAGGGTCGATCCCTTATGCAACTCCATCAATACTACTCCCTCCATTCCAGTTTATGTGAACCTATTTCCTTTTTGGTCCGTTCCAAAAAGAAAGACCCCTTTCTAAATTTGAAAACAATTTAGCTTAAACTTACAATTCTAACCTTAATAAAAAGCTTTTATAACCACACAAATACTCTAGGCCCCTTTTTGACTTGTTTAGGACTACAAATTTCAAAAGTCTTCATTTTTTCTTAAACTTCGTGCCCAGTCAAACATGTTCACATAAATTGGAACGGAGGGAGTAAAAAATAACCCGAGTCTCCACCCGCTGTCCTCACTTGGGTCTTGGATCCATCGCATGTACTTGATCATCCTAATGTACGCTACATGTAAACCTCTAACCTCATAATTTAAAACTAATATGTGCATAAATTAATTAAAAAAATTTGCTTATGCAATTAACCAAATATTGTATTATTTATACAAAACTATTCCCCGGAATAGATCTTTGATCTGTCTATCATTACCCATGATGGGTCATCATGGGAAAGCCAAAAATATATATACAATAAGTCAATACTGGGTCGGTCGAGACTCTTTCTTAGTGACGTAAAAATATAGCACCGAATTAGACGGGCATAGAAGAAGAAGTGCTTTCATCCTACCGGCGAGATAATTCGATTTCTAGTCAGCTTCAAAGCTTACATGATTCTGCAAAAAAGAAGTATTATTAAAAATATAAAGGTTACCAAACGACCTATTAAGGCTTTAAGTGTATGGGTGCTTATCGGACGGATCAGGCGGTTATTTACGCTTAACGGTTCGACTTATTGGTTATCGATTTATAACTATAGTAATCCGCCAGCCATCCAATAAGACATCAGTCGGATTGATATCAGATTAATAGTTATCGGGCAGTTATAGGGCGGTTTATCAGCGCTAAACCAAATAGATAATAAAAGAGAAGTAGAGAACTAGAAAATTTGTCATTTTCTCACAAATATCATGTGCTAGATTATTAAAACAACTCCTTTTTACCCCACCCTTTGATTTCTGTTTGGCTATTACAACTAGTTCAACCATAAGATCCGTCAAATAATCAGTTGCTACATCATCCAAGCTCTTTCCTCGAATTACTTGACGAAAATCCTTCAACAACCTTAGTCAGCTTAGTAACTGGAATTTTCTTTCCCTCCAGGAATACTAAATAAGAAACTAAGTATTATTTCAACCAATCTGGTAAGTGCTCGCAAATGAAGTCTAATATGTGAGAAAGCTGGTTTGAATCAGTACCAACATTTGAACTCAAGCTGTCTATGAATATCATCTATCATTGTTGTGTCTTCTCCCTTTTAGCTAGTTAGTCCAGCTATCAAAAAATAAATATAGGAGGAAGTCCTTGATATGTTTTTGCTATCTCTCTTTCCACTTAAATCAACTCTGAGTGAATATTAGATTTAGCTTGCAAAGCCAAACTCATGTAATCAACTTGTTAACATAATTTTACTTGATTGATTTCAAAAATTATTTTATATACATAAGGGTAAAAGTATAAATATAAAAATTTTTAACAGGTTAACGATTTATCCGATAAGGAAATTGAGCAATCTGTCCCCAAATTGTTAAGCCGTTCATTATAAAATTTCAATCCGTTCATCAACCGTTACCCTGATTACCCGATATCAATAAGAGAATAAGCTGTTTTTTTATTCGGTTAACGATTGAAATTTTATAATTAACGGCTTAACGATTTGGGGCGGAAACCGTGCATGGGGTAAATCGTCTCGTGGGGCTTCAACTCACGTGAAGCATATTTAATAACTTGCCCCTCCTGCATCAATACACAACTCAGGACAACGCGTGAAGCGTCACAATACATAGTATACATCCCTGAACGGGAAGGCAACACTAACACCGGTGCTGAAGTCAATGCGATCTTGAGCTTTTGAAAGCTCGCCTCACATTCATCGGACCATCGGAACAGAGCACCCTTTTGGGTCAATCTAGTCAAAGGTGCTGTAATAGATGAGAAGCCCTCCACGAACCGACGATAATAACCTGCTAACCCCAAGAAGCTCCTGATCTCGGTCGCCGTGGTAGGACGAGGCCAACTCTAAACTTCCTTGATCTTCTTCGGATCTAACCAAAACTCACACTTGGAGAACTTAGCATATAGCTTATGTTCTCGCAAGGTCTGAAGCACCATTCTCAAATGTTGCTCGTGCTCCTCCATGCTACGCGAGTAGATCAAAGTGTCATCAATGAAGACAATGACAAACGAATCAATATATGGCATGAATACCCGGTTCATCAAATCCATAAACGCCGCAAGGGCGTTAGTCAAACCGAAGGACATCACTAGAAACTCATAGTGGCCATATCTAGTCCGGAAAGTCGTATTCGGAACATCCGGATCACGGATCTTCAACTAATGGTACCCCGATCTCAAGTCGATCTTAGAGAACACCCTGACACCCTGTAATTGGCAAAACAAATCATCAATACATGGCAACGGATAATTGTTCTTACGAGCGGAAAATACAATACAAAATTATCGCTCGCTAGTCAAAGATAGTATAGTTTAATTATCGTCTCCACAAGGATTGGATTTAAATAATGTTCGAGTAATTTCTGGCTTAATTTCTATTCAGGATGATCAACACTTGAGTTGGAGTGATTACTACTACAATTAACTACTAAATTAAGACTACTATTAATTAGACCCAATCACAGAGAATGAGAGATGAACTAAAACGGTTTGTAAACAGTATGAGAAATAAGGACCATGATGTGATAGGTGTAAGATAGTTATTCGGGATTTTACTCTATTTAAATTCACTTCTAATGTTCTAATGATTCTCACAAATTCACTCGATAATTAGCTTAAACGTAAGGTCAAGATTTCTCTCTCGATTAAATTTGACCTCTACAAAATAAACTAGTATAAAGCTCTGTGAAGATATGTAAGAACACGTTAATGGGCTAGTTTTTAGGAAAATGTCTCTCGAATATTCTCCTAACTTGGTTTAATAAACAATTCAAAAAGCTCTCTCGACTACTTAGAAGAATCACTAAATTAAACCAAACCAAATAATGCAAAATTAATCACCAAAATATTCTTCTTTCGATTAAATAAATCGGTGAAATAATTCGCAACCAATTCAGAGCACCATAAACGAATTCATGCAATTAAACTAGAGTTAAATCTACAAACAACACTCAAAATATCATATCTGTCAAAATACTAGGGAAGAACTACTCCATAGTGGAGAAATTATTCATCACAAGACTATAAGAAGAACAAGAAGACATTACAATTCCCAAAATCAAACAAACATCCGTATTGAATGAATTGGATGAAGTATTTGAGTCTCCGTTGTTTCGTTCCTTTTTCTCTCCCAAAAATTGCTCTAAAATCCGAGATCCCCTGTTTTTAGACGAGCTAGGCTTCATATAGGTCCAAAGGAGTCACCTCCAAAATTACAAAACTAGGCATGGGAAAAGTTTCCGGAAGTGGACGTGCGCGACCGCACACCTAGAGGTGTGACCGCGCATATGGCCGCGTACCTCTGGCAGTGCACTGCGTTACTTGCACGCTCAAGTGCGTGCTGGAGGGGTCTCATGCGCGGTCGTGCATTTGGTTTAGCCTCATGCTGAACTCTTTGTTTCTCCCATTAAGTGTATTATTTGTCCGTTGATCCCCGAACACGATCCCGAGTTAATCCTTGGGCTTTTACTCAAACTTCAAAGCTCCAAAATAGCTTGAATTAGCTCCACAACCTCTTCAAAACTCGGGTTCGTTCATACAAGGCTCAAAACACACACTCAGTGCAAAACAATACCATTTAAAGCTCAAACACTAATAAAGTACAGTGAATTAGAGTGTAATTAGTGATCAAATACGCAATTATAGTCTACCATCAACACCCCGCACTTAAACTATTGCTCGTCCTCGAGCAATCAAACTACACTTCACATAAAATACGACCTTTTTCAACAACTCTCATGACCCATCACACCAAGACTCTTTAAAACAGACTAAGTACAATATCGTAATACTTTAACCTCAAGATTTGACTTAAGTAGGACTTTATAACCCGCATTACTCAAGTAGGACCCACCACGCATTATTTATAACCCACTCACTTACTCTAACACAGAGGTCGACGACATTACTTTTTCTTCATGAATCAAGTGCCCTCACACAACAATGGAGAGTAGTTCCACACACAATAAAATTTAAGAACAATTAGGAACTCAAGATAGAAAAAATTCACTCACTCTCAGAAATAACATTCATATGCCACAAAAGATGAACCATAAGCTTGCCCGTAGTGTACTACTCTACTAACTGAGTTCATTCAGTCAAGGATCAAGTAGGACTTTAACTGGTTGTAATGAAGGCTGCGGGATGGGTAGGATACATTTAGATATAAGAGTGACTACACCTCGCTAAGTACTTTAATACATACATTTCACTGTTCAAAAACCCCACACTTATGTCAAACCATAAATCCACTTTCACATCCATATACATTAACTCTCTACTTGTTTAAGTACAATTACATCAAGAGTCACCACTATCAAGGAATATTTTTCATAATTATACACTTATTTGTTTTTTCTTATTCAATTCAAGTGGCTCTTACTCTTTTTAAAAACAGTGCACCTTTCTCCTTATTTCTTTAATTCCACTCAAAAGCTAAACCAACCACCCCACACTTCAACTTTTACAAAGTTCATAACAAATTTAAGTGCTTACGAGAGGTACAAGATTCAAATAGATGGTCAATCAAACAAATGGTTAAGGCTTGTAATGTGGTTGTCAAAGAAACATGATTACAAGCTCAAAGGGGTTAACTACGATACATTATAATTAGGTGGGTAAAAGCTTATAACTGGCTCAACAAAGAAACGCCTAAATCACTTCCAAGACATTCTTATGGGCATGCTTTCTAGATAAACTGCAGTGACAGATACATTGTTAAAATAATAAGAATAGCTAAAAGAAGTATGTTCAAATAGGATTTAAGTATGACATCGTAGATACATGCAAAAATTTCATAAAGGGATTAAGGAAAGAGACATGCATGTGACTAGTCTGTTAGTATAATATAAGAGGCATACACCTTGAGTGCAAAGTCACTAACATATACAATCACTGGGCAGGGTTGCTAAGATTCAAACAATTACTATTGCATGGAATGATCAACTCATTAGCCTTTTATGCACCAGTAACTCCTCAAGCAAGTGAACTTTGGCAGGTAAAGGGGAAAAACAAATGGCTTGCCAAACACTGGCAGAACTGGAGCAAATTCAGGAACACAGAAAAGAACACATGATTCTCCTAGAGTATTTAAATACGATCTAGTATCATTGGCTTACTCATGAAAATTAGGCATAACGAGACAAGTTAATCACAGGGAAAGGAATTGCAAGAGTGAATGAACGAACCAACGTCAAATGAAAAAATCAACAATGAATGAGAAACTGGAAAGAGCTTCAAACTTGAATTCCCATAACATTCAAACCCCGGCAAATCAGTGTTCACGAGGACCTCTAAGGATCCTGATAAGTGCTTATGTCGGGGAAAGTGAATGAACTAGAACACGGATGGTCTTGGCTTTCAACCGACCAAGACTAGAATCTCAATAGCAAATCAAATCTAAGCGCAGCCGAACAATCGATGAAATTAAAAGAGTAAGAAGAAAGAACTATATGAGTATTGGAGTAATTAGTGACTTTGAGTCTGCCTCTAAGGGAAAAGAGAGGGGGATTTTATAGCACAAGTGTTAAGCAACCAAATAAGTAAAAAAATTAATTGAATGCAAGCTGATTCCAAATAAAATTAGGGCAAATCGCGTCTCAGCCTAAATTGAAGGAGGATCTGTCAAATTAGTAGCGAATAAGACCGGTAAAAAAAATGTGGTGTCACGACCCAATTCCAACTCTAGGCCGTGATGTCGCCCAACACTGCCATTAGGCAAGGCAATGGTGAACCACCGAGACAAGTATTCGTTCATAAAACTTTTAAAATCACGAATTACATTACAAAATGGAATTACGTCTAGAAATCATGGTAAAATACTTTCATTCTTACTAAATCACAAAGTATGAAACAAACATAAAGCGCAATGATGATAATATTAGGTACCACCATAATCATCTACTAAATATCCCCCAAACCCGGTATCACAAGTGCATGAGCATCTAGTAGAATATACAAAACCACTATAACTATATTTGGATAGAAAATAGACAAAACCAAAAGAAACATAGGGGAAAGAAAATCCGGGTGCTGCGAATCGAAGCATGGAAAGTAGCTCACTACTAAGTCTCTGGATAGTGCGTCCACGCGCCCGAATGACCTTTTGAAGTACTTGCCTCAGTACCTGTACAATTAGTACAAAAGTATTGTATGAGTACGTAAATCGACACGTACTCAGTAATTATCTAGTCTAACCTCGAAAAAGTAGTTACGAGTGGTCAACATCGACACTTACTAGTGGATCAATAACAAATTACATAAAAGTAGACATGTATAAAACACAATAAGTAGCAACAAAATAGAAAAATGTAAATAACATGATTTTCAACATAATAATATGAAATCATCATATACCATATGCTCTCTCGAACGAACAAGGATAATCAAGTCAATGTTAAATCTAAAGCGAGGAAAAGCTCATGTGTACTCTGACTCCTATTAAATATTACGCACGAATTCTGCCGAGGTCATATAGTCCGATCATTAGTAATAGTGTACACTGCCGAGATCATACGACTCGATTTGTAGATGCATGTCATAATACTGTTGCGGTCGTACAATCCGATTTATAATGCTATTTCATAGCACTGCCGACTGCATACATCCCGATCCATAGGAATAGAGAAACTTTTCCACCTGTGAACATACGTGCGAGTCAAGAAGACATAGAAATACTGATCACATAAACACAACACGAGGATAGGAGTGCAAGAGAAAACATAATTATTACCAACAATCAATATCCCGCCAAAACTCAAGGTAAAGAGGCTCGGTCAAAACATAAGTTCTAATCTATATCCCTGTTAAATTCCAAGAAGTCAACAAGCAAGTTTAATTCAAGTAGTACAGTTAAGGCATGATGTAGGTCTAAGTGTACCAGGACAAAAATATGAATCTAGCTTACGCACGGATATAATTAAGGTATGATGTAGGTCTATATAACAACCCGACCAGTTATTTTACTTTCTAGAACCCCGTTCCCCTAGAAAAGACTTTTTGTATGTGCTTTTACTATTTTATGTCTTGCGGGGATGGTTAGTTTGGGATTTGAAAAGGTTTGGGTTGAAATCAGAACACTTGGTTCCTTAAGGTTGGCCAAAAAGGCTAAGTTTGATTTCAGTCAACGTTTTAAGTAAATGACCTTGGAATCAGGATTTGACAGCTCCAATAGGTTTGTATGATGATTTCAGACTTAGGAATATATTCGGATCTAGTTTTGGATGACCCGAGAGCATTTCGGTGCCTAATAGTGAAAGATGGCTCCTTGAAGGTTTTAAAATTCTTTAAATTTGATTTGGAGGAGGTTTTGGCGTTATCGAGGTCAAATTGGGATTTCGAGATCGGGAATAGTTTCGTATGGTGACTTAAGACTTGCCGCAAAATTTGGTATCATTGCAAGTAGTCTAAGTATGATTCGGCGCGTTCGGAGCAATTTGGAAACTTGAAGTTCATAACTTGATTCGATTTGGTTTTGGGGTGTGATTCTTGGTTTGGTTGTTATTTTACATATTTCGAGAGTTCAAGCAGGTCCGTATCATATTTATGGACTTGTTGGTATGTTTGGATGAGGCCTCGGGGGCCCCGTTCGCTATTCGGACGATGCGCGAATTGAGTTAAGACTCAAAAAGGGCTGCTGGTGCACCAGTTCTGGTGTGCCCGCACCTGTGAGCTCTTGGCCGCAGGTGCGAGCCCACAAATGCTTCCTCTTCGCCGCAGAAGCGGATTTGGAGCCTTGACCAGTGGTCCGTAGAAGTGAAGAGTTGAGCGCAGAAGCGACCTCGCTTTTGCGATGAGGAGCTACAGAAGCGAGACCGATAAAGAAGAAACTCGTCCGCAGATGCGGCCTACGTTGGGCCTGTGGATTCCGCAGAAGCGGTACCGCAAATGCGGCCCAGTGACTGCAAATACGGAAGTTCTGCTGGGCAGAACCCTCATTTAATGTCGGGGCTCACCCGTTTTGGGTTCATTTATTTCATTCTTTGGGCGATTGTTTGAGCTCTTAGAGAGGGGTTTCCACCTATCACTCTGAGTTAAGTAATTTCCTTACAATGTGAGTTAAATACATAGATTATAGATAGATTTAACATGAAAAATTTGTGAAATCATGGTTTTAGATGAAAAACTTAGGTTTTGATAAAAATGGGATGTAACCACGAAAATGGTTATGGAATTTAATGAAAATCATATACTTGAGTTCATGAGGTTATGGGTAACAACTATTTTCAAAATTTTCCGAAATCCGGGAACGTGGGCTCGGGGGTGAATTTTAGGAATTCTTCAATTAGGGTTGGGAAATCACTTTAATAGTTAGGATACAAATTTTTGAACATGTATTGACTATCTTATATAACATTTGACTAGTTTCGAGTCGTTTGGCACTGAGTTAAGGGTTTAAAGCACGATTGTGGACCGGAAAGTAAGCTTTGAGACGAGTTAAGTCTCTTTCCTAACCTTGTAAGAGGGAATCTTCCCCTTAGGTGTATTTTTGCTGTGAAGTTTATGTGTGGGGAGCTACATATGCACTAGGTGACGAGAGTCCGTGCAAACCTGTATTCTATGTGATGTCCGGGTAGACTTAGGTTTATACCATGCCTTGTTTGCACTGTTATGTTGGTTATGCACATTAACTTCTTCGAAATGAGTTGAGATTAAGGATTTAAATATTTAAATTCTCTAGTTTAGATTTCTTGTGTTTGGAAAGAATTTAAGGATTTTATGAGAACTCTGACAATTTTATGTTCACTCGCGTCGCAAGTATTTTCGCGAGCGAGGTAAAATTTCCTCTACTATCATGAGAGCGCGTCGTTCGCCTCCGTAGGTTAATAGATGTATCTATGGTTCGTGTCGTTCGACCCTCGGTAGTGCATAGTATATTTCTGGATCGGCCCGTACGACCTCGGCGTAAATCGTGCGTGATAATACTCTGAGCTTAACATTTATTTGATATTAATTTATGGCTTGAGCAGTCACTATTATTTAAAGGACATGAATTAATTTGAAGTTCTTGGTAGTAAAGAGAATTATTATTCACTTCTTGTTACTGCCTGTAATTAATTTCTTACAGAATCCATGCTTATTTATGATTTTCGCATCTTATTTATAGCCCATTATAAGTGTCGATGTCGCCCCTCATCACTACTTCTTCGAGGTTAGACTGGATACTTACTGGGTACATGTTGTTTATGTACTCACACTACACTTCTACACTGACCGTGCAGGATCTGAGGCAGGTGCATCTGGTGGACATACCGGCGCACACCCCCGTTACTCGCAGACCTAGTGGTGAGCTGCACCCTGAGTCGTTCTGCAGTACCTAGAGCCTTTCTTTTGTACTTATTTTCTGTCTATGTTATTTAAAACATTAGTTAGAGTTTTATATATTCTATTAGTGCTCATACACTTGTGACACCGGATTTTGGCACACACTCTAGTAGACTTTACGGTTTTGGAGTAGTTACATATTTATGCTTGCATTTCAGTTGTCTTCATTTTTAACCATTTGAATCTCTATCTCTCAAAACTCTAAACAAATGGTATTTAATTACTTGGAAATTGGTTAAAAGAAGAAATTGCGTAGTAACTTCCTCGTAGGCTTGCCTCGCGGCGACGTTAGGCGCCATCAAGACCAATAGGAGAAATTGGGTCGTGACAGTCTAAGTCTACCCATACATAAACATATACCTAGCTTACGTATGGGTACTCATCACCTCGTACGTATGTAGCACCCCTAACACATAGCATATATAAAAAATATACCTACGGGGATAATTTCCTCTTACAAGATTAGATTGTTACACCCCATGTTTTCATATGTAAGAGTACGTCGTAAGTCAATTGATGTAAGCGTAGAGAGTATATAAAATAAGTTAATCATGTTACCTTGGAGGTTAAAAATATATATGATCATGAATAACAAGTACCAAGAGGGTTGGAAGGCTTAGAAGCTAAACGAATTGAAGAAAATAAGTTTCGTCGAAAGTCGACAAGTTGAAAATGTTATAACATGTAGTTTTGGGGTACGACTAGGGTACTTAACATGATAAGGAGGATATATTATGAATTATTTGAGTCGTATGATAGTCGTGTGTTATGTTTTGAAATCAAGCGAGTTGTGGAACAAAGGTTGGCAAAGGTCATCACAAGTTACATTCATAAAGTGCTGAAACTTAGGTCAAATTTATCTGAGCTATTTTTCCAATATACATGGAATTACGGGATGATCTACCTATAACATTGAAGATCAACGAGTCTAGTTTCTAACACACTAAACCGTTTGTCGATATGACATCGAAGAAGAGAGATATTCACGTTTTCGCGAGACTGAGCAAGCAGCTCCCAATGAGACTCACTTAGGCGGTTGATGATTCTCCAACCTTTAAAAATCGGGGAAAGTCTCATTTGGGTTTATTTTTCGACCCAACCAGACCCTATACTCTCCCAAAATACTCTCAAAGCAGCTTCAATGATTGTAGAGTGAAAACTAAAGATAAAAACATGAATCCAATGCTAGAAATCCCGTGGTGCTTGCTATATCGTAGTTCTTCATCTTGTGGCTATTTTGGAGTATTCTAAAAAGTGAAGTAACCTCAGGATTCGTTTTGTTCCTGATTGATAAGGGAATAATTAGTCCCTTCTTCATATATATTGGAGTTTCAAGGCGAGCTACAAGTGTTTGCACATGAACTTGAACACCAAAAGTTAATTCAAGAAGAGAATACAACACCTATAGTGTTATTGTGTAATTGAGGATAGTTGTGGGCTGTGTTTGGCTGAAATTTCGTGTTATTTATACTGGTTAAGGTGAGTATAACAGCCTACTACATGTGCTTGAAGTCGTTTGTATGTTGGTTGCATTATTTGAACAAAGTACTACAAGAGGAGACTTGAAATAGTTTGAGATGTTATTATTTTTAATGGACTATTTTGGAAAGGTTGTTTCCATGAACTTTAAATGGTTGGAAACCTTGGAAACTGACTTTCTTATGATGTTTGTACTATAAATATATTGTCTACATGTCGAACTTGTTGTTGGTACTGTGAATATGAAGATAAAGGACAACATAACAATGGATAGTTGTACTTGTTGTTTTTGGGTTGTTTGAGGGTGAATTAGGAGATGAATAGGAGGTTAGATGTCCTCTCATTGTACTTAATATAATTCTGGATATGTTGTTAAGTTAATGAATGAATTTATTTAGGTTTAAAGGGTTCAAAAGGGATCCGAACTTGTCGTTCGTGTTAAATAGTAGTTTCGTTGGTGATGTTTATGCACTTGTTGTTGTGTAGCTTGATTTATGTTGTGTTGCTGAAAGTATATAGGTGAAGATTGTATGTGTTCTTGTTGGTTTATGGACTTGGGAAATCAAGGAAAACAGGGGAGATGTTGCCCGTTTTGATATAAAATAAGCTTATCATTCGTGTACGATAGTTGCATCTTTCGTAGCTTAACGATAACATTATTATAGTCGTTGTAGTTTGAAGTGCGATGAGACGAGTTCAACATGGTTATTGGATAGATTGTGATAATGTATGTTAAGGCTAAACCTTTCCTTCATTTTAGCATGATCCCGTAACTACATGCGTTTGATAGCGACACATAATAAGAAGTTCATATTCTTGAATTTATGTACATTACCCTAGTCTCATAAGTTTTTGTATTATCCCTTATCGAGAAATTATATTCTCCCTATTGGGGAATTTCTAATCGGATGGTAAGTTATTTACCGAGCCTACTATGGTCGAGCGCCTATGAGCTAGCCCAAAATGGCCGAGATACTGAGCCTAGTATGGTCGAGCACCTATGAGCGAGCCTACTATGGAAGAGCAGTTACAAGTACCTAGCTTTATAGGACCGGTCAACTATTTTACTTACTATATTGAGAGAGTTGAGTCAGTATCAGTAGGTAAGCATATCTTTAGATCATGTTTGACCCCCAGTTACTTTCAGTTATTATATTATCAATTCTGTTTCAGCTTTCAGTTATTATATTTCCTTACATACTCGGTACAGTATTTGGTACTGACGTCCCTTTTGTCGGAGATATTGCATTTCATGCCTGTAGGTCCTGATAGATAACCAGATAGACCTTCATAGTAGACAGAGCCAAGAATTAGCTTGATTGGTAAGCTCCACTCCCCCGGAGTTACCAGGTCTAGACCTGGGAGTCCATTATACATATAGAGATTATATGGGTATGTCAGGGCCCTGTTCCGACCACAGTACACTATCAGTAGAGGCTTGGAGACATATCCTGTCAGTCAGTGCAGTATGTTAGCCTTGTATTTATATATTTTTGGGGTTTGTTAGCTGTAGTAGTTATGATGGCCTTGCCAACCCAGCTTTATTCTAATGTTTAGTTGGAGCTATTCTTTATTCAATTTAATAATTTTTTCACAAATTGTCCTGCAACGTGGCCCTATTGTCAAAGTATCACATTGGATGTTCAGAGTCCCTCAGTCTCGGGTTGGTACTCTCGGTCAAGTGAGGTACCGGGTACTGGTCTCGCCTCCCCAGGTTTTGGATGTGAGAAACTTGGTATGAGAGCAGTTTTGTCCTAGGGAGTCTACAAGTTGTATCTAGTAGAGCCTTGTTTATAGATGTGTTGTGCACCACATTATATAAACAGTAAGCTACAAGGCATAAAGTAGTATGTTACCCTTCTTTCAAATCCAAATTGTTCTATAGAGCTGAGCCATAAGAGTTTGAGTCGGGACTTATGTTTGCTAATGATACAGAGATGCTTACAATTAGAAAAAATACAGCTAGCTAGTAGGCTTATACAACAACAGGTAAGGACACTAGTAGAGTGAGAATTCTTGATGAGGTGACCCTGTTTGAGTCCCTATCAGATCGTGCATACCAGATGTGAAAATTTTCAGATTAAGACCCTAAGATGGGAATATCAAACACACCTCATAAATAGCAGACCATGGGAGTATTAGAAGGTAACAATATATGTCTCAACATGTAACAAAAGTAAGATAAAGGAGGGTACTAGGTACCCAGTTAGTGAAGATTATCAATATTTACAATTCAGGCAGAGAAATACAAGTATTCTTAGTTTACTTTCAATAGTAATAGAGGTATGTACAATTAGCCACACCAATCTCAGTTATGCCCTATGGGAGCTAACAGATATAGGTTAAGAGAAGAATGGGATATTAGGATCCAGTAGGGGTTAGAGTAACCCAAAATGGTGGATGGATTATTAGCATTAGCTGACATTTCTAAAGGATATTGTAAACGTGATAGTAGTTCTCCTTGTGAGACACCTAGGTTGTGCACTCTAGAATAGTATAGTCAGATATGAATACTAGAATATTCATATTGGCATTGGAATCCTAGAAGGGATAAATATTTGCCTTATTATGACTCTCGTCCCTAGTAAAGAGAGAATGTCAGGTGACCCGAAGAGCCAGTGAGATGGAGCAAGGGGAGCTAAAGCGAAAGATTGTTTTGTTGAAGTTTTCAAAATAAGGTAATAAACAGAAACATCAGCAGGAGAATAAGAAAAGAGTAAATGAGGCATTATGAGTAAGATGTGATAAATGGGTGATAACAGTAAATTCAAATATGACAGGATGACAGAGTCTATAGTCAAGTGAAGGAAAGGACAAGAGGTGACAGGACTTGAGAAAATAAAGCAGTATAAGACATAAAGTGATACCCTCACTTCGAGAAATGAGTTGGTGACTCAAATGTGATTACCAGAAGGCTAAGTTAGACCTCCAAAGTAATAGAAATCAGTATGGGCTAGTGAACAAGAAAAACTGAACATGAATTAGGGATCAGAAGATTTGATAATAGTCGGCATCGTGATAATTTCAGAGATGGAATTCCGGCAATAATAGAATGGACAACTAATGATTAACCTTTAAAGTTCATTCAGGAAGACGCTTTGCTAAACCAAGCACTGTGAGCAGTGTTAAGCTTAAGGGACTAAGTGTGCCAGTTACACTAGGTGCCACCCTTGTGCGTAAGGAATTTAGTTATCCCTGGTACATAAGGGTTACCGTAAGGCGAGTAAGGGTCATTGATGATGTAAGAAGAGGCCAAAGATGAAGAGGTAAAACATCTATAGGTATATCGTCATAGCACTAAATCTTAGTACTCCCTTAAAGAGGGGAAGATGGTGTGATATGGTATTAAGTCGGAGTTAAATGGTTCAGGTTACTATGGAATGGTAAAGGAAGAATGTGGTGAAAAGGCAAAAGGGATGAGGTTGTATTTATTCAGATCCTACAGACATGTCGCGACTCCAGATCATTATGCAAGAATGACTTCGGGGAGAGACAGTAAGAGTTTTCGGCCAGGATGTTATTGATAAATAAGTGTGAATGGACACTTGATACATAAGGAGCCAGTGTGGGAGGTAAGTTAAGACAAAGAAAATAACCCAAGAGAGATTACGTGGACTATAGATATGAGAATGGACCAACAAGTAGTTAGTAGTTAATTCAGGAAGAGCTTAGTTATGGCTAGATAAGAGGATACAGATAGACCAATAGATCATGCAACATAAACATAGTGAACCCCAACATAGGGAATTCAGTATTGTAGATATGATGACATCGTGATCTTTGATAAATATTCAGATAGGAGTTGTGGTAGTTAAAGGTACCGTATAAGTGTTACAAAAATAAAAGAAAGTGCCACTGGGAGACAGTCAAAATTTCAGTTCAAAAGCAGCCTTACGAGCATAAGGGGGCAGAGATAAGTAACTAAGGATAATTATAGGCGAGTAAAAACACCAATATTTCCTTCGTGTATACGATGTAATGAGCTCGCAACTTTACAGGAGTCAGAAAGTCTCCCCTAAGTACTAAAACAAAAGACTACTTCAGGAAATAAAGAAGAAGGCTTCAACCTAAGCATAGTAACCCAAAGAAGAAATGATCTTGTAACAACAGTCTCACTATGACATTGTATGCACTCCATAATAAAGTGACACATATCGTGGCTAATGAACGGGAAGTAAAACAAATCAACAACAACAACAACATACCTAGTAATATCCCACACTGTGGGGTCTGGGGAGGGTAGTGTGTACGCGGACCTTACCCTTACTTTGTGAGGATAGAGAGGTTGTTTCCAATAGACTCCCAGCTCAGGAAAGCATAAGCACCACATTAATGAAAATATAGATAAGAAGGGACAGTACCAGAAAGACATATAAAAGCAGAATAAAAAATAAAAAGACAGTAAGGTAATCAACAATGAAAGAAAATAATGGTTAGTCATAAAAACTTACTACTAACAGAAAGAGAGACTGTGTGCAAATACTACTGTTATAAACACTCTAGACTATCTACTCTACTATCCTAATCCTTGACCTACATATCTTTCTATCAAGGGTCATGTCCTCGGTCAGCTAACGCTGCGCCATGTCTTGCCTAATCACCTCTCCCCACCTATTCTTTGTCCTACCTCTACCTCTCTGTAGGCCCTCAAATATCAACCTCTCACACCTCCTCACCGGTGCGTCTGTGCTCCTCCTCCTCACATGACCAAACCACCTAAGTTGTGCTTCCCGCATCTTGTCCGCAATAGGGTCCACACCCACCTTGTCGCGAATAACCTCATTTCTTATCCTATCTAACCTAGTGTGCCCGCACATCCATCTTAACATCCTCATCTCTGCTACCTTCATCTTCTTGAAATGAGTGATCTTGACTGGTCAACACTCAGCCCCATACAACATCGTTGGTCTGACCACCACTCTGTAGAATTTACCCTTAAGTTTCGGTGGCACCTTCGTGTCACACAAAACACCGAAAGCAAGTTTCTATTTCATCCATCCCGCCCCAATACAATGTGTGACATCTTCATCGATCTCCCCATCCCCCTGAATAATAGACCCAAGATACTTAAAACTCACTCTCCTAGGGATGATCTGTGAGTCCAGCCTCACCTCCCCTTCCCCTCCTTGAGTCTCGCCACTGAACTTACACTCCAATTATTTTGTCTTAGTCCTGCTCAACTTGAAACCTTTAGATTCTAGGGTCTGCCTCCATACCTATAATTGCACGTTCACACTGTCTCGCATCTCGTCAATCAGTACAATATTATCTACAAATAGCATGCACCACGACACCTCCCCTTGGATATGGCGCGTCAGTACGTCCATCACCAGAACAAACAAAAAGGACTGAGTGCCGACCCCTGACGCAACCCCATCATAACCGGAAGAAGGTTCGAGTCCTCACCCACCATCCTCACTCGGGTCTTTACTCCATCATACATATCATTAATCAACCTAACGTAGGCAACATGTACACCTCTAGCCTCCAAACATCTCCACAAAACCTCCCTCAGAAATTTATCGTACGCCTTTTCTAAGTCGATGAACACCATATGCAAGTCTTTCTTTCTCTCCCTATACTGCTCCATCAATCTCCTAACAAGGTGGATGGCTTCTGTATTCGAACGCCCCGGCATAAACCCAAACTGGTTCTTGGAAATAGACACACCCCTCATCACCCTTAGCTCTACCACTCTCTCCCGGACTTTCATAGTATTGCTAAGCAGCTTGATACCCCGATTGTTATTACAATTTTGGATATCACCCTTGTTCTTGTATACAGTAACCATCGTGCTCCACCTCTACTCGTCAGGCATCTTTGTCATTCTAAAAATGACATTAAATAACCTAGTGAGCCACTCTAAGCCTACCTTGCCCGCACACTTCCAAAACTCCACCGGGATTTCATCCGGCCCGGTCGCTTTTTCCCTGCTCATCTTACGCATAGCTCCCCAAACTTCATCAACTCTAATCCACCTACAATACCCAAAGTCACAATGACTCCCGGAGAGTTCCAAATCAGCCAGTATAATGCTCTTGTCTCCCTCCTCGTTCAAGAGTCTATGGAAGTAGGTCTGCCATCTCTGACGGATAAGACCCTCATCCAACAAAACTCTACCTTCTTCGCCCTTGATGCACTTCACTTGGTCCAACTCCCACGCTTTCCTTTCTTGCACCTTGGATAACCTGAACAGCCTTTTATCCCTACCTCGGCCCTCGAGTTCCTCATATAAATGACTACAAGTTACAGTCTTGGCTATCATAACCTCTAGCTTTGCCTCTTTCTTAGCCAACTTATAATGCTCCTTATTCGCCCTCTTCTCCTCTTCGTCTACACTTTCCACTAGCTTCAGATACGCTACTTTCTTGGTTTCCACTTTTCCTTGCACCTCTCTATTCCACCACCAGTCTCCATTGTGACCACCAGAATAACCCGTTGAGACCCCTAATACCTCTCTCGCAACTTCCCTAATGGACTACATAGTTATGGTCCACTATTTGATATCATATGCGTTACATGATATTCCAGTATTCGTGGATACTAAGATAAGCCAAGCATTCATGCAACAAGTGGCAGAACAAATAGGAAAAGTAATTATTTATGCTTAAAGACAATTGAGAAGGCATGAAAGTTAATCTATGGTGCTAGCAAGTTAAAGAAAGTTTGCGAGTATTATAAATAGATATGTGTAGGTCGCAAGATAAAGTATGTTAGAGTGACAAGGTTTTAGGTAGATAGGAGTAAGGATAAGAAAACGTGGGTGAGAAGGTAACAAGAATAGGTAAGGCCTCGAGATTAAGCCCATCAAAGCAAGAGAGTTGATGGTTTCCATAAGTTATAGAAAGCTCATTATAGCCTTAATAAAGTCGGAGAAGTCTAAGACTAGAAGACTTTAGAAGAGATGGAATGCTACCCTAGTAGTAGAATAAGGGTGTAATTGTGATAGATAAGAGGATGACGTTTAGGCCTTTGATTGAGTAATGATCTAAAGAAAAGGGATTTCATGAATTTCACGGGATTAGAATACCCTCATATGATGAATCACGTTGGGATGCTATGAAATACGATGATTAAAGCATAGTATCGCCCCTAGGTGGATCAGGCAAATAACTTCAGATGTTCCCCTATGAGATGTGAGCCCTAGTGACAATGTATTACGTAAGATGCTTTTAGTTATCAGTGGTAGATTATAGATCAATATTAAGGTGAATCAATAATAGATGGATAAAATTTCCAAAGTATGAGATGATATTAGGTTGTCATTCTTAATATGAACAGTAATGAGGAAGCATTAAGGGACTTAGATTTATACATATAGGATAAGCAGCGAGAGAGTAAGCTGGAGTTGAGTAGTAGACCTCAAAAATAATAAAACTGAAGTAAGTGTTATGGTATAGTATGACCTACCTAGATGTAGTAAAGCCATAAGCATATATAACCAAGGCTATGAAACAAGATATAGCAGTAGTCATAAGTTCGACAAAGTACCGAGCGAAGAACTTCAGTCCACCTATAGATGCCCAGAGGGAAAGCTTGTCATAGTTCTGTACATGTTCACAAAGTGAGGCCTAGAGATTGCCTAAAAGCTGGAGGAAAAGGAGATAAGAGTTGCATAGGCGCACATACAAGGACAAAGTCGTACAGGCTGCATGACAAAAGTTAGCAACAGTTACGAAATTAAAAGAATTTCGACCACAAGTCGTGGAATGCCCTGGCCTTTGGATTTATTTATTGAACAGTTGCTTAGATGGAAAGGACAATATTAAATTATTCATAAGAGCTATGGTTTATGAGACTCATAAGCGCATCGATCAACATTCGAGGATGAATGTTCCAAATAGGGGAATAATGTTACACCCCATATTTTCGTACGTAAGAGTACGTCGTAAGTCAATTGATGTAAGCTTAGAAATCAGATCATCTTTGAAAGTATATAAATTAAGTTAATCATGTTACCTTGGAGGTTAAAAATAAATAAGATTATGAATAACAAGTACCAAGAGAATTGGAAGTCTTAGAAGCTAAACGAATTGAAGGAAATACGTTTCGTCGAAAGTCCAAGAGTTAGAAATGTTATAACATGTACTTTTGGAGTGAGAGTAGGGTACTTAACATAACAAGTAGGATATATTATGATTTATTTGAGTCGTATGATAGTCGTGTTTTATTTTTTAAAGTCAAGCGAGTTGTGGAACAAAAGTTGGCAAAGGTCATCACAAGTTATATTCATAATGTGCTGAATATTAGGCCAAATATTTCTGAGCTGTTTTCCCAATATACATGGAATTACAGGGTGATCCACCTAACAAAGTTAATATCAATGAGTCTAGTTTCTAACGCATTAAATCATTCGTCGATACGACATCGGAGTAGAGAGATATTCACGTTTTTGCGAGACTGCGCAAGCTGCTCCCAATGAAACACACTTAGGCGGTTGATGATTCTCCAACCTTTAAAGATCGGGGCAAGTCTCATTTGGGTTCATTTTTAGACCCAACCAGACCCTATACTCTCCCAAAATACTCTCAAAGCAGCTTCCATGATTGTAGAGTGAAAACCAAAGATAAAACGTTAGAAATCCCGTGGTGCTTGCTATATCGTAGTTCTTCATCTTGTGGCTATTTTGGAGGATTCTAAAAAGTGAAGTAACCTTAGGATTCGTTTTGTTATTGATTAATAAGGGAATAATTAGTCCCTTCTTCATATATATTGGAGTTTCAAGGCGAGCTACAAGTGTTTACACATGAACTTGAACACCAAAAATTGATTCAAGAAGAGAATACAACACCTATAGTGTTGTTGTGTCATTGAGGATAGTTGAGGACTGTGTTTGGCTGAAATTTCATATTGTTTCTATTGGTTAAGGTGATTATAACATCCTACTACATGATCTTGAAGTTGTTTTTATGTTGGTTGCAGTAGTTGAGCAAAATACTACAAGAGGAGACTTGAAATAATTTGAGATGTTATTATTTTTAATGGACTGTTTTGGAAAGGTTGTTTCCATGAACTTTAAATGGTTGGAAACCTTGGAAAATGACTTTCTTATAATGTTCTTATTGTAAATATATTGTCTACATGTCTAACTTGTTGTTGGTATTGTGAATATGAATAAAAAGGAAAACACAACAATGGAAAGTTGTACTTGTTGTTGTTGTTGTTGTTGTTGGATTGTTAGGTTGTTTGAGGGTCAATTAGGAGATGAATAGGATATTAGATGTCCTCCCATTGTACTTAATATAATTCTGGATATGTTGTTAAGTTAATGAATGAATGAGTTTCAGTTTAAAGGGTTCAAAAGGGATTCAATCTGAGATTGTCGTTCTCCATGTTAAATAGTAGTTTTGTTGGTGATGTTTATGCACTTGTTGTTGTGTAGCTTGATTTGTGTTGTGGTGCTGAAAGTATATAGGTGAAGTTTGTATGTGTGCTTTCTGGTTTTTGGACTTGGGAAAGCAAGGGAAACAGGGGAGATGCTGCCTATTTTAATATAAAATAAGTTTGTCGTTCGTTGTACGATAGTTGCATCTTTCGTAGCTTAACGATAGCATTATTATCGTTGTTGTAGATGGAAGTGCGATGAGACGAGTCCAACATTGTTTTTTCATAGATTGTGATAAGGTATTTTAAGGCAAAACCTTTCCTTTATTTTGGCATGATCCCGTAATTACATGTGTTTGATAGCGAGACATAATGAGAAGTTCGTATTCTTGAATTTATGAACATTATCCTAGTCTCAAAAGTTATCATATTCTCCATTATCGAGACATTATATTTAGTTAAGTATTATTGTCTTCCAGTATTACAGTATTTTTACCACCATCGAGCTATAATCGGTGGGCAGGCCCTTATTGGGCAATATTATAGTATTTGCACCATCATCGAGCTATAATCGGTGGGCAGGCCCCTATTGGGCAACCTCTGATTAGATAGTAAGTTATATACCAAGCATACTGTAGTCGTGCGCCTATAAGCGAGCCCAGAATGGCTGATATACTGATCCTAGTATGGCCGAGTGTCTATGAGCCAGCCTACTACAGAAGAGAAGTTACACATACCGAGCCTTAAGGTCCGCACATCTATTTTACTTACTATATTGAGAGAGTTGAGTCAGTATCAGCAGGTTAGCATATCTTCATATCATCTTTGACTCCTAGTTACTTTCAGTTATTATATTATCAGTTCAATTTCAGCTTTCAGTTATTCTATTTCCTTACATACTCGGTACAGTATTTCGTACTGACATCCCTTTTGTCGGGGACGCTGCATTTCATGTCTGCATGTCCTGATTGACAACCGGATAGACCTTCCCAGTATTCTTCATTCAGTTTTATATTTTGTTTCACAAATTGTCCTGCAACATGGCCCTATGGCCAAAGTATCACATTGTATGTTCAGAGTCCCTCAGTCTCAGGTTGGTATGCTCGGTCAAGTGAGGTACCGGGTGCCGGTCTTGCCTCCTTAGGTTTGGGGCATGACATATGCAAGAGACTTACCTTGCTTCCAAGTCCACTACTTGGCTCTAACACCTCACTAGTCACCTCAAAACGATGTCGAGAAACTCGAAACTAGTTAAAGGACGTACAAACCAATCAATATATGTTCAAAAACTCATAATTTAACTATTAGAGTTAATTCCCAACCTCACTCGAAAAGTCAACAAAAGTCAACCCTAGGCCCACGTGCCCGGATTCTGGAAATTTTCAAAGATAAATGTCACCCATGGCATTAAGAACTCAAATGTATAATTTATACCCAATTCTATAACCAATTTTGTGGTAAATTCTAGGTTTTCAACAAAACCCCAAAATTCTACAATTTGCCTTGTTAAAATCCACACCTAATCCATGTATTTAACTCAAAACAGGTAGAAATCACGTACCTTATGATATTTGATGACCCCCCCCCCCCTCAAAGAGTCCTTAAACAGCCTTAGCCAAGAGAAAAACGGGTGAAATGAGCCTAAGTCCCGTATTAAAACTTGTATACTGCCCAGGTATTCGCGATCAGGACCAAAGCATCACGATCCCAAATCACTAACATGTTTCTGCCCCATACTTTCCCTTCATGAACGTGACGAAGGCAAGGTGAACTAGAAGCCATACAAGACTCGACCCAAGGCAAACGCGAGCCTCCAATCGCGAACGTGTAGCCTTCAATGCAACCCCCCAGAATTTCCTCTTTCGCGATCTCGAAATCCTCCACGCGATGGCGTAAGCCAACTACCTCCCCTGGCCCTCATCGCTAACATATCGTATTCATGACCCTGACCACTCGAACGTGAAGCACTGCTAGACCACACTCCACGATTGCGATTCCCACTCCTCGATCGCGAGACTTCCTCCACGATCGCGATTCACCCCAGACATAAGCAAAATCTACCAACTTTAACCTTGCTCTGGGTGGTCCGAAACTCACTAGAGCCACCCGGTACCCAGTCCAAATATACTAACAAGTCCATAAACATAATCTGGACCTACCAAGAATCACACCTTAAAACCAAATTATTAATCAGCTTCTAAACTTCAAACGTCTTCTAACTAACTCCGAACGCGGCGAATCCTATTGAGACAACTCGAAATGACATCAAATTTCACACACAAGTCCAATATGACGATACAAACCTACTCACAGGATCGGAATGGAAAATGTGATCCGATAACACTAAAATCTACTTCAAGTCAAACCTAGAAAACTCTAAAACCTTCAAAATGCCAACTTTCGACAATAAGTATCAGAACGTTCCCGGTCCACCCGAAACTCGATCTGGACATACGCCCCAGTCCAAAATCACCATACAAACCTATTGGAACTTTCAAATCCCGATTCTGAGGTTTTTTAACCAAAGTGTTGACTCAAGTCAAACTTGGCCACCTTAGGCCACTATTATCGAACTAAGTGTTTCGAATTCAACTCGAACCCTCCCTAAATCAAAAAAACCACCCCCGCAAGATAAAAAATAGGAAAAGCACATATGGGAAGTCTTAAATAGGGGAATGGATCTTGAAAGCAAAATGACTGGTCAGATCATTATATTTTTCACCTCTTAAACAAATATTCATCCTAGAACGGGTTTAGAATCATACATGGAGTGCCTAATAGGTGTGGATATCTGCTCTGCATGTCCTCCTCGGTCTCCCGAGTCACCTCTTAGACTGGCTGACCCCTCCACTGGACCATCATCGTTGCAATCTCCATGGACCTCAACTTGCGAACCTTCCTGTCAATAATGGCCATTGGCTCCTCCTCATAACTCAAGCTCTCATCCATCAGAACTGTGCTATAATCCAACACATAAGACATGTATGTATGGTACCTCCTAAGCATTGACACGTAGAATACCGGATGAACTCCCGATAGGCTAGGAGGCAAAGCAAGTCTATATGCAATGTCACCAACTCGCTCCAAAACCTCAAACGGACCGAAGAACCTCAGACATAACTTGACTCTCCTTCCGAACCTAACTATATCCTTCATCAGAGAGACCTTTAAGAGTACCTTCTCGCCCATCATAAATGACAAATCAAGTGCATTCTGATCCGCGTAACTCTTTTTCTTGGACTGTGCTGTGCGAAGCCACTCCTGAATCAATTTTACCCTATCTAAGGCATCCTTTACCAAATCAATACATATAACCTAGCTTCGCCGGGCTTACACAAACTGACGAGAGAATGCCATCGTCGACCATACAAGGCCTCAAATGGAGCCATCTCGATTCTGGACTGATAGTTGTTGTTATAAGCAAACATGGACAATGGTAAGAATTGATCCCACTGCCCTCTGAAGTCAATCACACATGCTCTGAGCATATGCTCTAGAATCTGAACTGTCCATTTCGACTGCCCATCGGTCTATTGATGAAAAGCCGTGCTGAGCTCTACCGAGTACCCAATACATTTTGTACTGCTTTCCAGAAATATAAAGTGAACTAGGCACTTCGATCTGAAATAATGGAAATCGGCACGCCTTGCCATCAGACAATTTCCTATATATAAATTTTGGCCAACCTCTCTGAAGTATATGTAGTTATTACCAGAATAAAAGTACGTAGACTTGGTCAGTCTATTGATAATGACCCAAACGACAACGAATTTCCTCAACGTCCGCGGCAAGAAAAGCAAGAAATCCATAGTGATACATTCACATTTCCACTCCGGTATAGCAATCTGCTGAAGTAAGCCACATGTCCTTTGGTGCTCGTACTTAACCTGCTGGCAATTCAAACATCTCTCCATATAGTCGGCTATGTCCTTGTTCATTCGCCGCTAGTAATGCTGCCTCGGGTCACAATACATCTTCATGGCACCTGGATGAATGGAATAATGCAAACTGTGTCCCTCCTATAGTATTTACTCCCTCAGGCCATCAACACTAGGAACACATAAGCAACCCTAGAGTCGCAGAACACCATTATCTCCGATAGTAACCTTCTTGGAATCACCTCACAGTACCGTTTCTCTAAGAAATAGCAAGTGTAGATCATCAATATGACAACCCTTAATCCGCTCGAATAAAGAAGAATGAACCACAACATATGAAAGAGCTCGACTGGGCTCTAAAATATCCAACCTCACAAGGCAGTTAGCTAAGGACTAAATGTTCAAAGCCAATGGCCTCTCCTCTACTGGAATAAACGCCAAACTACCCATACTCTTAGCCTTTCTACTCAAGGCCTCCATGATCATATTTGCCTTGCCCAGATGATAAGGAATGATAATATCATAATGCTTCAGTAACTCAAGCCACATGTGCTGCCTCAGATTAAGATCCTTCTTCTTAAATAAATTCTGTAAACTGCGGTGATCGATGTAAACCTCACACGATACTCCATAAAGATAATGTCTCAAGATCTTGAGAGCATAAACTATCGCAGCCAACTCCAAATCGTGCATAGGGTAATTCTTCTCATAGAGCTTCAACTAACATAAAACATATACAATAACTTGCCCTCCTGCATCAATACACAACCCATCCAACACGTCAAGCATCGCAATACACATTGTATATCTCTTCACCGCAAGTCAAAACCAGCACTAGTGCTGAAGTCAAGGAGGTCTTGAGCTTTTAAAATCTCACCTCACAATTATCGGACAATCTGAACTGAGCACCCTTCTGGGTCAATCCAGTCAAAGGAGCTGCAATAGATGAGAAGCCCTCCATGCTAGCCCCAAGAAACTCCTGATCTCAGTCTCAGACGGAGCACTACTGAATCTACCAGAATGTTGAGGCCGCTTATCCCTCGACCTGAACTCTCTGCCTTGGTTATGGATATGCTCGATCCTCTGAGCTATATCCACAACCTGATAGTAAGGAGTCCCCATCTCTACCTCTCGGTCAATAGAAACCTGAATCCCATAGTGCAAGCCAGCAATAAACCTCTGCACTCTCTCTGCATCTGTGGGGAATATGATAGCTGCAAGACAATACAACTTAGTGAATCTCGCCCCGTAATCAATCACAGATATCTGACCCTGCTGGAGCCACTTGAACTGACCTAGTAACTTCTTCCTCTAAGAAGCTGGAATATACTTCTCGAAGAAGAGGTGTGTAAAAGCATCCCAAGTCAAGGGAGGTGAACCTGCTAGACTGCTCAGGAGATAAGACTCCCACCATATCTAGGCCTTCCCCTCTAACTGAAGAGTGGTGAAGTCCATTTCGCTGGACTCCACTAATCCCAAATTATTCAGACTCTCCCTACAATGATCATTGAAATCTTGTGGGTCCTCTGACTGTTCACCGCCAAAATTAGGAGGATGAAGCCTAGTAAATCTGTCCAGCCACTTCAGCTCATCAACGGTTGCGGCCGGTCTGGTATTTTCTCTAGATGCTATAACCGGATAAACCCTGCCCATAAGTAGTGCACCTGCGGTCCGATAAACAACAGCAACATGCCCTGGCGCATAGGTGGTAGGGGTCTGTGCTCCCCTCCCGCCTGAGATTTGGTCGGGCCTTCTGGAAATAGTCTGGCCTGAGTCATAGAGTTCATAAACCGCAACATACGGCCCATGACCTTCTAAAAGCCTGGTGTAGTCATAAATTATGCTGGAGTCTGCTCGGTTGTAGGTACCTTATCTTTCTCCTCAATAATAGGATCCTCCACAATGTCCACTGGCGGTACCTCTGGGGCAACACTAGGACTCCATCATCCTCAAACAGGAGTTGTCGCCCTCCCTCGGCCTCTACCTCTACCTCTGATGACCAGGGGAGCAGCCTCTTTGCCATCGGGTAGTGCCGTCACGCGCATTCTCACAATCTGTGAGAGAATAAGAGAAATATTTAGACTTAGCACAACATTGACTACACGATTAGCGATGAAGATAAAGAAGTTTAAGATATAGATTTAGCACAACATCGACTGCACAATTGGAGATGGAGAAAGAGAACTTTCCTAGCACCCTTTAGCCTCTCGTAGATAAGTATGGGCGTCTCCGCACCGATCCACAATACTCTACTAGGTCTGCTCATGACTCGTGAAACCTATGTGAACCTAGTGATCTAATACCAAGTTGTCATGACACAATTCCCACCCTAGGTCATGATGGAGACCAACGCTACCCTTAGGTAGGCCAACGGTGAACCATCGACACACTTATCCATTCATAAGACTTTTAAAATCAAGAATTACATTAAGAAAATGGAGTTAAGTCTAGAAATTATGGTAAAATACTTCCATTATTACTAATCACAAATTATGAAACAAACACAAAGCGAAATGATGATAATATTAGGTACAACCATAATCATCTATTAGAAATCCCCAAAACCCAGTGTCACAAGTGCATGAGCATCTAGTAGAATATACAAAACCACTGTCATGACCCGATTCCCACTATAGGCTATGATGGCGCAACCGTTGCCATTAGGCAAGCCTACGGTGAACTGTCCACTTAATTATTCATTTTATTACTTTTGAAATCATAAATTTTATTAAATAAAGAAATTAATGCATTAAAAATCATGGATACATACGATATTAGTAAGATACAAAATAGAAGGTGACACTATTATGCCAAATCATAAACGTCTACTAGAATATCTCATAACACGGTGTCACAAGTGCATAAGCATCTACTAAAATATACAGTACTATTACACAACTGTTTGAGATAGAAAATTGACAAAATACAAATAATGGATAAGACGGGGACTACGTGTGCCGCAGATCGTAACATAAGGAGCAGCTCACCACAAAGGTTCCTCAACAACTATGCCTACACGCCCGTATGACCACCAAATATGCATGCACAATCAGTGCAGAAGTGTAGCATGAGTAGGTAAATCAACGTGTACCCAGTAAGTATCTAGCCTAACCACAGCGAAATAGTGACAAGGGGTCAATATCGACGCTTACTAGTGGTCCAATAAATCAATATGATAAATTCTAAACAGATATGAACCACAATAGTAATGATGAGATAAGAACTGTAACTAACATAATCCTCCAACCTAATGACAATACAAATTTCTCAATCTCATGTACTATCTAAACATATAAGATGTATCAAAGGCTACTTGTAACAGGTAAGGAATATCAAGCGCTATCTCAAACAAATAGGTCATATCATGTAAATTCCAGATCTCAATCAAAAGGGAAATCTCATGAATATTCAGACTCTTAACGGTATTATGCACGAATTATGCCGAGGTCGTATGGCACAATCCAGAATAGTGTGTACACTACTGAGGGCTGACCGACGCGAACCATAGGTACATCTCATATATACTGCCGATGCGTTAGGTCCAATCCACAGGAAGAGAAGAAACTTATCGAATTGCGAGCCACATGTTTGCAACACAAGAACAAGAACATAAAGTAAGCCTAACTATTACCAGCAATCAAATATCCTGCCAAACACCTCAAGGTAATGAGGTTCGTCCTAACATGATCTCTAATCAAATTACATTTACAATTTTTAGGTAATTAAACTAATAAGTTGAGTTCAGGTAGTACAAATATCGCATGATAAAGTCCTAAGTCTACTCGGACATAAGCATAACTTTAGCTAAGTATGGACTCTCGTCACCTCATACGTATGTGACTCCCACAACAAGTAGCACACAAATACTTTAACACCTATGAGGTAGTTTCCCCCTCACAAGGTTAGACATGAGACTTACCTCGCTCCGAAAATCGATAACTGGCTCCATCGCCTCTCTAACACCCCAAACTGATGCCAAACGATCCGAAACTAATCAAACCAATGTGCAAACCAATCAAAATATACTCCAATACTCATATATTAACAATTTATAATAATTCTCAACTCCGCTCGAAAAGTCAACAAAGTCAACCCCCGGGCCCACGTGCCCGGATTTCGAAATTTTATGAAGCTAAACATTACCCATAACATCACGAGATCAAATATATAATTTATTCCCAATTCCATATCCATTTTCGTAGTCAAAATCCAAATATACAATTTCTAGGTTTTCTTCAAAAACTCCCCAATTTCCACCAATTTCCATGTCCAATCCGTATATAATTCATTTATTTAACACACAATGTCAAGAAATCACTTACCTTGTGATGGATGATGAATACTCCTTCAAAATCACCCAAAACTCGCCCAAGCAAGAGAGAGATGAGTTGAAATGACAAAAATCCCGACTTTGAAATCTTATAATCTGCCAAGACCTTTCCTCTTCACGATCGCAGAAATGCCCTCACGATCGCGAAGGCCAACCCAACTTGCCCCAGAATTCCTTCCTCGCGAACATGAGATCCCCCTCACGATTGCAATGCACCGTCATCGAAGCCTACGCGAACGCGTGCCAACCTTCGCCAATGCGAGGGAAAAAACTTCCAGCCTCAGCACTTCATCTTCCACGATCGCGACACACCTCCCGCGATCACGTAGAACAACTTTCCCACCACAGGCCAACCTCAATAACCCATCGCGTTTACGACTCCTCCCATGCGAACGCCAAGAACATCCTGCTCAAGCTCTGTGATTGCGACACTCTTTACGTGATCACGAAGAACAAAGTCTCCACGAGTCCATAAACACATAGAGAAATGGTCCGAAACCATCCCGAAACACACCTGAGGCCCCGGGGACCCCATCCAATCACACCAACAAGCTCCAATACCTTATCCAAACTAATCCAAAGGATCGAAATTCCACAAATAACATTAAACACAAATCGACGATTAAATTCATTTGTTTAAACTTTCAAACTTCGACGAACGCATCTTAATAACACTTAAACATTCCGGAATGACTCCAAATTTTACGTACAAGTAACAAATCACAATTAGAACCTATTCCAAGACTAGGAATCCCAAACGGACATCAATAACACCAAACTACACTTCCTATCAAACTTAGCAAATTCTAAAATCTTCATAATCCCAAGTTTCCACAATAAGCGTCGAAATGCTTTCAGATCGTCTGATACTCAACCTGAACATATGCCCAAGTCTAAAATCATCATACGAACTTATTGGAACCTTCAAATCCCGTTTCCGAGGTCGTTTACTCAAAAGTCAGACCTAGGTCAACTCTTTCAACTTAAAGCTTACGAATTAAGAATTTTCTTCCAAATGAACTCCGAACTTCCCGAAATTTAAATCCAACTACACGTGCAAGTCATAATACATAAAATGAAACTACTCAAGGCCTCAAACTACTGAACGACGTGCTAGAGCTCAAAACGACCGGTCGGGTCATTACATTTAGCCCCACTTAAATATACGTTCATCCTTGAATGTGCCAAGAATCGTTCCTGAGTTGCCAAAAATCAATGTTTCACACACCGTGCACCTACTCGTGCCACCACAACCCATATGAGAACATTAGCTCAAGCCAGACTGAAGATCCTTCTTGCTACCTTAGCCCGCAAGCCTTAGAACCAAATTCCAACATCTGAAATTCGCTACAAGGTCTGATTCTAACATACATACACCATATTAATCTCAACACATTGTATCAAAACATGATCATGCACCCATGCTGAAATCACACAATGCACCGCACAATTCGTATGTCCATAAGAACATCCTCCAACCATAATAGCTATAAATTCACTAACTCGATGCTCGTAATACACCTCATAACACATATAATCCCGGTTCCAACCCTCGCAATACTGAAGCAATGAAAGAGATGTGTAGAAACTCATAACCACCTGCCAAATCAATAACTCATGGAATCTCTCCGCTTGACAAGAACCACTACCTCATTCTGAACTAATTAGTGATATTTTCCCTCTAATAAACATTATATAAATCCGATTACACTGATTTCGGGTCCAATAATATCGTCTCACCCAGTACAAGCTTCTCGAGCAATAAGCCACCTCAAACACCATCTAAAATCTCATACGACGCTATCAATACACCAACAAGCTACAACCCAAACATGACCAATAAGGAAAAACGAACTCTGGTGAAGATCCACCCAGCCCGTATAACATTCAAATCAACCAGACAAATGCTGTGAACCTATTTCAAAGGTAAAAAACAAAACACACGAAATAAGTATAAGGAACCATACCAAACATCTCACTGTTATGGAATGGAACGTGATCTAAATATCGTACTTGTTACGGCATGCCACCCGATCCACATATAACAATAAATAAGGAAATACCGATCGAGCCAAAATGCTCATACTCATGAAATGTCCGAATATCGACCACAACCATGCCAAGTGCATAAACACATTCCTGTAGAGATAGATAGCGCCATGCGTCACAAAATGCCAAGCACGACTAAGGTGAAATAAACGACCTGCATCTCGAGAGCCATCTCGCTCATATAATACCACAACTACACAGGGTCACCACACGCATGTGAATAATCAAGTTGTCTCACAACCCACATGGCATTAAAGAGTAACTCATGAAATAGACGGCAACATAAATGACATCCACTATGCCGGAAGACTCACCCATAAGCAATGATGCTGAATAAGCATATCTGATCTGGTGTAGAATATACATTCGCATTAGGCCTACCACTCAGAACTCAAGCCAATTCCAATCATCCCATAATAGGCCAATAACATTCCAAAGATCCATAATAACCCTAATCATGACACATACGATCAACCGTCAAATCTGGAACAAACTTCCACAGTCCGCAACCAAAGGAATAGAGCATTCCTCGGACATAACTCTCTATTCAGCGACAGTACCAGAATCTTCATACCTGATTTCACTTTCTTCCATTTAAATGACTGACATGTCATACTTACATAGTCGTCCAGTGTGAGATACTCCCAAACCTTCCACACCAGGTAGCAAAATTTGCACATCCGTGGCTACCGACCATACTATTTCTGCTATGCAAATCGGGAATCTACAATTCAATACACAATGCCTCCTTCACAGATCACCATTCTCAGGAGACACTAAAATAGCGCCAGCATACTCTGGACATCTGAAATTTTCATCGCTTCTTCAAACTCGTGACATCCCTATCAAAACGAAGCCGCAACCTTGACCATTTAATTCCAATTCCCTACTGGTCACTGTATCTATCATGCCATTATGCGAGAGTACAAGAAGTTCAACATAACTTCAGAACCACCAGTAGAATAAACTCTTCATCGGCTAGAAACTAATTAACTCACTTCAGGAGGAAAATCATAACACAACCAACTTCTCATAACCGTAGAAATGCAAACATCAAGTGGTGTTCTAAACCGCCATAACTCTTCCGGCATCTATTTACACATAACAAAACCATCAGTATCAAATACCTCCAATTTAATAACATTACAGAGGTCGTCAAGCCCACGAGTATAACCACAAAACACCCGTATAGCCACATCAAAGGAACCGATCATTTCCTTGACCATGCAGATCCAAACCACTACTAGACTGACTGAGCTTCTTCCGATTTCTTCTTGACTTGCCTTCAGAATCAATACCTCCCCTTCCCAGCACACAATGGGCCTCATTCGACACTCATGCCGAGTGACCCCAAACCGCAAGACCACCTCCCCCCAATACCTATAAGTCACTTTATACTCTACTCACGCACTCAATAATACCTCCAACTGATACACCCGTGCTGATTAGATCATTTGTGAATCCGAAGCTATTTCTCCCATTTCCTTAAAGCCGCACCGCAGACCCGATGATAACATATAACCCTCCAAGTATGCTTCACACTCTGCTTCAAAACCCAATCCCCAGCCACATAACGAACCCAAAAATCCTTAATCACCACGCCTTAAATCCCGAATCCACTAGAACCATTATTGAGAATCGTCCACGCTAATCCAGTATCAATTATGTAACCAAACAACTAGTGCTCTGTTGGCACATGAACACTCCGAATAAACAACATAATAAATCCTCTCCCTTGTACACCACATCCATACGAAGTACAAAATATGAATCATTCCACTACCCTCACATATCAATAAGGTTGCACGTAGCACACATCCATCAAATCCCTTGCTCGAATTATCCCTAATGTTTTATTCCCTTAGTCATAACCAATCCACTAACGTACCAATAACCCAAAACTGCAAAGGAACATAACCACATGAACCAATCATAGATGGTAGACTCCCCCACTTAGCTTTACACTACAATCACATAAATCAAGAACCCACATTGTCTTCTCCTTCTAGATATCATGATCTCACACCGTTACTCCGCCAAATTCCTCACAAGCTCTTGTTGCACTAATCATCACACATCCCGAATTATTAGTCCCAAATGAATACTCAAATTCCTAACAGTCACGCCATGTTCCCAAGCGATACAAGCCCGCATCATAGTAGATGCTCCCCATTAGATAGAAAGTTGAACTCTTCAAAGAAACTATATCATAATTCACACAACCCCTAGCCTGCTCACAGGAGATAGTCCACCTGTATAATTCCACATCGACATCTTCCAATGACATTTCCCTAGTAACAACCACCACAAAATCTGTTAATCTTCCTAAGCCCACACTCGCCCACCAGCTGTAGGCATCCGCTCATTTCCATTAATATCCACTGAAGATCCAATGATGCGTTCAAAACTTGAAGTCATATTACATCCCGAAACAATAATCAAACATTCGCATTCTTTTACATCCCAAGAAAACTCTTTTCGTCATATCTGAACTTCCTAAGCAAAGAAGCCACCATCTCAAATGAAATACACAGACTTAGTCCCTTGTTCACCATGACCAAAATCGCATAAAGCCTTCTCAAAGCATGTGGCTATCCTACCACGAAATCTAAACGATACGCTAACCTTCCCATTCCGAGTTAGCCATCTTCCGAAGCGAACTACTTGACCTCTAATGCTTATACTTGACCTACTAGCGACCCAACCACCGCGAGACATATCTTACAATGTCCCTTATCATCATTTGCCGCCAGTCATGCCACTCCAAATCATGATCTATTTCTGTAGAATCCGGACAATTTGATTTCCATCCACTCTAAGCTTCCTTAAGATCATCTTCCTGGATCCATCAATACTAGAAACACCGAATCAACCCTGAAGCTGCCACACACCGCCATCTCTAACAACTGCTTATTAAGTACCATTTCATATAACCTAGCCCCGAAGACAAACCGATAAAGACCATCACATTGTCGAGCCTTAACATCACAAATAAGATATTCCTGCAAGTTCGAAAATATCCAACCTCGCTACTCTGTCAACCAAAGCCTGAACATCCATAGTCCGATTGCCTCTCCTCTGCTGGAATTAAATGCCGAACATCTAAACCATGAACCAAATAATCCTTATCTCGAGTCGTTCACTACCGCGATACATAATTAAGCATCCTACCATTTACACCAGCACTGTGCGATAACAACGCATGAACACCACAATACATCATGCATATCCTCGAAACCGTCGGCATCACTAACACTGGGCTGAAATGACAGAACACCCCACCACAAGGAGATGATAATAATCCTCCCGCAGATGTAGGGAAAAACATCTTGTACCATATCTGTAGCATCTCCATAACTCATCAGTGCCCAGCTAATATCGAATGTCCGATATCACGTAAGAGAGTATGAAGGAAATGAAGACATAAGCTTCAATGAAATCAAATCACACGGCGAGGAATGAAGAAGGGAAGTTCTCCTAACAGCCATGTAGCCTCTTAAAGATAAGTAAAGATGTCTCTGTATCTATCCGCAAGGCTCTACTAGATTTGCTCATGACTCGTTAGACCCAAGTGAACCTAAAGCTCTGATACCAAGCTGTCATGACCCGATTCCCACTATAGGTCGTGATGGCACCCAAAGTCACCGTTAGGCAAGCCAACGGTGAACTGTCCACTTAATTATTTATTTTATTACTTTTGAAATCATGAATTTTATTAAATAAAGAAATTAATGCATTAAAAATCATGGATACATACTATATTAGCAAGATACAAAAAAAGGTGACAATATTAAGCCAAACCAAAAACGTCTACTAGAATATCCCAAAATCACGTGTCACAAGTGTATGAATATCTACTAAAATCTACAGCTTATACACAACTGTCTGAGATAGAAAATAGACAAAATACAAACAAAGGATAAGACGGGGACTCCGTGTGCCGTAGATCGTAACATAAGGAGAAGCACAACACAAAGTCTCTTTAGCGACTATGCCTACATGCTCGTATGACCACCAAATATGCATGCACAATCAGTGCAGAAGTGTAGCATGAGTAGGTAAATCAACGTGTACCCAGTAAGTATCTAGCCTAACCTCAGAGAAGTAGTGATGAGAGATCAACATCGACACTTATTAGTGGTCTAATAAATCAATATGATAAATTATAAACAGATATGAAACACAATGGTAATGATGAGATAAGAACTATAACTAACATAATCCTCCAACCTAATGACAAAATAAATTTCTCAATCTCATTTACTATCTCAACAAATAAGAAGTATCAAAGTTTACCTCTAACAGGTAAGGAATATCAAGCTCTATCTCAAACAAATAGGGCATATCATGTATATGCCAAATCTCAATTAAAAGGAAAATCTCATGAATATTCGGACTCCTAACATTATTACACACGAGTTATGTTGAGGTCATATGGCCCGATCCAGAATAATGTGTACACTACCAAGGGTCGACTGGTGTGAACCATAGATGCAACTCAAACATAATATCGAGGCGTTGGGCTCGATCCAATGGAATTGTGAGCCACGTATTTGCAACACAAGAGCAGGAACATAAAGTAAGCATAACTGTTACCAACATAAAGTTGAGTTCAGGTAATACTAATATCGCATGATAATGTCCAAAGTCTACCCGTACATAAGCATGATTTTAGCTACGTACGGACTCTCGTCACCTCGTACGTATGTGGCTCCCACAACAAGTAGCCCATAAATATTTTCACACCTACGGGGTAGTTTCCCCCTCACATGGTTAGACATGAGACTTACCTTGCTCTAAAACCCGATAACCGGCTCCAACGCCTCTCTAACACCCCAAACCGATGCCAAACGATCTAAAACTAATCAAACAACGAGCAGACCAATCAGAATATACTCCAACACTCGTAAATTAACAATTTATAGTAATTCCCCACTCCACTCGAAAAGTCAACAAAGTCAACTCCCAGGTCCACATGCTCGGATTCTGATAATTTTCAAAGATAAACATTACCCATAACATCATGAACTCAAATATATAATTTATTCTGGATTCCATGTCTAATTTCGTGGTCAAAATTAAAATATATAATTTCTAGGTTTTCTTCAAAAACTCCCCAATTTCCACCAAATTCCATGCTCAAATCCGTATATAACTCATATATTTAACTCATAATGTGTAGAAATCACTTACCTTGTGATGGATGATGAAAAAGCTTCTAAAACATTGCCCAAACATTGCCTTAGCAACAGAGAGAGATGAGTTCAAATGAGAAAAATCCTGACTTTGAAATATTATAATCTGCCTAGACCTTTCCTCTTCACAATCGCAGAAATTCCCTCACGATCGTGAAGGCCAAACCAACTTGCGCCAGAATTCCTTCTTTGCGAATGCGAGCTCCCTCTCGCGATCGCGATGCACCGTCATCCAAGCCTACGCAACCACGTGCGAACCTTCACGAACGCGAAGGAAAAAACTTCCAGGTTCAGCACTTCCTCTTCCGCGATCGTGGAACACCTCTCGTGATCGCTTGAACAATTCTCCCACAACAGGTTAGCCTCAATAACCCATCGCATTCGCGAATCCTCCCACGTGAACACGAATAACATCCTGCTCAAGCTCCATTATCGCTACACCCTTTACGTGATCGCGAAGAACAAAGTCTCCACTAGTCGACTTACCCTTTTGCAATCCTGACCCTTCGTCTGCGATTGCGATGTATACTAAACACACTAGAAACCAACAGCTGCAACACATCGAGAAATGGTCCAAAACCATCCAGAAACACCTGAGGCCTCCAGGACACTGTCCAATCATACCAACAAGTCCCAATACCTTATCCAAACTTATCCAAAGGCTCGAAATGCTACGAATAACATCAAAATCATGGATCAACGATCAAAATCTATTTTTTCAACTTTCAAGCATTCAAACTTCGACGAACGCTTTCGAATCACACTTAACATTCCAGAATGACACTAACTTTTATGTACAAGTCACAAATCACAATACGAACCTATTCCAAAGCTTGGAATCCCAAACGGACATCAATAACACAAAAATCCACTTCATATCAAACTTAGAAAATTCTAAAATCTTCCAAATGCCAACTTTCCACAATAAGCGTCGAAACGCTCCCGGACTGTCCGATACTCAACCCGAACATACGTCCATGTCCAAAATTGTCATACAAATCTATTGGAACCTTAAACTCTTGATTCCGAGATCATTTACTCAAATCCAAATACACGTGCAAGTCATAATGCATAAAGTGAAACTACTCAAGGCCTCAAACCGCTGAACAACGTGCTAGAGCTCAAAATCACTAGTCGAGTAGTTACAACCACTATAACTACTATTTGGATTAAAAATAGACATAACTAAAATAAACATAGGTGAAAGAGACTCTGGGTGCTGCAAATTGAAGCATGGAAAGCAGCTCACCACTAAGTCTCCGGATTGTGCGTGTACGATCCCGAATGACCACCTAAAGTACCTATCTCAGTACCTGTACAATTAGTGCAGAAGTGTAGTATGAGTACGTAATCAACGCTTACCCAATAAGTATCTAGTCTATCCTCGAAGAAGTAGTGATGAGGGGTCGACATCCACACTTACTAGTAGTCCAATAACAAAGTATGTAAAAGTAGCCACGTATGAAATGCAACAAATAGCAACAAAATAGATAAATGTAAATAACATGATTTTAAACATAATAATAACATGAAATCATCAAATACCATATGCTATCTCGAGCGAACATTGATAGTCAAGTCAATGTCAAATCTCAAGTTAGGAAACTCTCATGTGTACTCTGACTCCTATTGACTATTACGCATGAATTGTGCCGAGGTCGTATAGCCCGATCCATAAAAATAGTGTACACTGCCGAGGTCAAACGACCCGATTTGTGCATGCATCTCATAATACCGTCGAGGTCGTACAACCTGATCCATAATGCTATTTCATAGCACTACTGAGGCGTACGCCCGGATATATAGGAATAGAGAAACGTTTCCACTCGCGAACATACATGAGGGTCAAGAAGACACGGAACTACCGATCATGTAAATATAACACTAGGACAGGAATGCAAAAGAAAACATAATTATTACGAACAACTAACATCCCGCCAAAACTAACGGTAAAGAGACTCGGTAAAACATAAATTCTAATCTAAATCCCAGTTAAATTCCAAGAAGTCAACAAGTAAGTTTAATTCAAGTAGTACAGTTAAGGCATGATATAGGTCTAAGTCTATCTTGACATAAATATAAATCTAGCTTACACACGGACGTTCGTCAACTCGCATGTATGTAGCACCCCTAACACGTAGCACATATCAAATAAAATACCTATGGGTATAACTCCCTCTTACAAGATTTGGCAAGAGACTTACCTTGCTTCCAAGTCTACTACTTGGCTCCCACACCTCACTAGTCACTCAAAACAATGCCGAGCAACTTAAAACTAGTAAAAGGGAATACAAACCAATCAATATATGCTCAAAAACTCATAATTTAACTATTAGAGTCAATTCCCAACTGTCACGCCCCAACCTCGGGGAGCGTGCCCGGCTAGATACCTTCTACTCAACCTTACCCATTAACAATATAAGAATCAGTACAAGTGATAGACATGAGAAGAGTCAAGTGTTCCACATTCTTTTTTCATTACTCAAAGGATATTCATTTATGATTTCCAAAGTATTACAAGTTTATAGATATGATGAAAAATAGGTTTGGCAAATACCAACACTTATAGTTCCATTCCCAACATTAGATACCACCCGCAACCTATCCACGGAGCCTCTAAGTATAGCAGAAGTGAAGAATTGAAGTGCTGGCGACAAGGCCCCGGCTATACCTCAAAGTACAAAATACAACATCAAATGACATAAAGCCCGGAACAGAGAATGGCTCACCAAAACTTTCTGAATAGGGAGTAACTGCTATCGAGGATCAAGACTGCCCGCTGATGAACCACTTGCATCTATTGAAGATGCAGCGCCCCCGGCAAAAGGGACGTTAGTACTTTGGAATAGTACTAGTATGTAAAGCTAAATGTCTTCTTTCAAAACAGAATGCCAATATAAGAAGGGGGAAAAAGCTATGGAAACAACGAGTAACAATCAACAATATCCAAATGCCAAGTTTAAAACATAACAATTTTCAAAATACAGATATAATATATATATATATATATATATATATATATATTTGTTTGGTTGGGAGATCATTAACACCGATATACCACCATGTTTTTAGCACTGAGTCCGATCTTCGCCCGATCGACTAGTCCATCTCACCCAAAGACATTTGATCAACACAAAGAGGCCCCGCCGCCTCACCCCAATGTGCGCGGGTGGAGGTGCAATCACAATCATAATCTCAATCACAATTTCAGTTACAGTTTCTTGTACAATCACCACCATGTGTGTGGCATGGCATCCCATCACGACCCGACCGTTTAGGCCGTCTCACCACAATGTCGTGTGGATCAACATCACCCTTTTCTAGCAATCTTCTCTTCCCAATAAAGGGGAACATTCTCATCACATCAATCTCATCCCAAATAAGAGGAATAATCACAACGCACTCGTACACTGGCACGCGTAGTTTCGGGGTTAGGTTATTTCAACCTACCCTTCCTCGGTGACTAACGATACTCCCAAATATATATTGTTTTTGAACACAAGGGAAACAAAAGTACAAATATATTTTATATTCACCTCATAACCTTTCACACTATAAATAACTTCATTAGTACTTTCAACCATTCACAACATCATTATTTCCTTGGCTCTCTTGGCAATACTTATGATTCATCACTCATGGCACGTTAGCCGTATTTCGTATTCCACATTTTCTCATTCCTTGACTTTCCATGATCATCATCACAAACATCAACACATAGAATATTTTGAAAATCATAATTTTAAGTTCATCAGTAGTGGAGGCTTTAAACACATTACATCCCTTTCCAAAACATGGAGCACAATGACTCGTAATCACAACACGAGTTAAAAATCATAAACGAGTGATACACCGTATATTTTTAAATACTTCTTCACAAAAGGAAATACACAATTTAAACTCTTGAGTACGTAAGAACGCAAATCACATTGGAAATATTTATAAAGGAGGACATGGTGATTTACGATTTACACATGACTTCAAATCAAATGCACTAGTTACAACAACCATGGCCACATTTTATATCTCACTCTTAGTTCTTTCACTTTAAAGCATATTTATAGATCATCATCAAAAAAGCATTTGGGATCAAGGCCTTAAGCATAAATATTAGCAATATGGGTCTTAGGCGCATTGAGTTTTCTTTCACAAATGGGTATAACAACTTGCAATTTAAACATGATTTGAAATCATACTATTTCGACATATTGGGCACACTAGGATACATTCTCGACGGAGAACACAAGACGATAGGAGAATTTGGTGCACATTTTTAGTATATATCTTTCAACACACGCTTATTCGGAATAGTCAAATATATAAGAAATAACTCGGAACATGGGAATTAGGATCTTGGGACAACCATACTTGAAACTTACGGAACCATCATGGAATTCGATTCCAAGATAGACGTTTAGCCAACATACCTTGCTTGAGCTTTCCTTAAGTTACTACAACATCCCAACACTCTTAGAAATAATAATCCATAGGAAGATAGCAAAAATCGAATAATAATTAGAAGGATTCCCATGGTGTAACTCTCTTAGGAATTTTGTCAAACACCTAGTATGCAAAGTAGACTACAAAGCTCTACAATGGTAATCCCTTCCTCCCTGAACCAATATAAATAAGAAACTAACCAAACGGTTCATTAACCCCACATACTACAACCTATTGTCACATGCATGGCCTATTTCCAATCCCACAATATACTTGAATTCATAACCTCTTGCATGAAAGCTTAGGAGTAGGACTTACCTGGATAGATGATAATCTAGTGCTTGACTTCCTTGATTCTTGAAGATTGGTGCAAGAATATGTGATTAAAATGCTATATTTACTCCTTCTCTCTCTAAAATACTCTTACCTCACTATAAAATCATCATATATTTGCTTCAAAATGAGCCCCTAAGGCTATTTATCAAAATGGTGTCGGGTTATAAAAATAGGAAAACGTATCCTCTGAACTCAGGTCTGCAGTCGCAGAATGGATCGCAGAACAGATATGCTACCCGCAAAATGGACCGCCAAAATGATGCCAAGAACTAGGCCGGTCTAGACCGGTCTGCGACAGGTCTGTAGTTCGCAGACCACTTATGCTGCCGCGGAGTGAACCGCAGAACAGATATGTGGCCCGCAAAATGGACCGCAAAAATAATGCCAAGCACTGGGCTGGTCTGGACCGGTCTGCGACAGGTCTGCAGTCTGCAGACCACTTATGCGGCCGCGGAGTGGACTGCAGAATCACTCTCCAAAATTCTTCAGGCCAAATATGTGATGGATGTGCGGACCACGAAACAACTATGCGATCGCATAATGGACCGCAGAACAGCCTTCAAAATTCAACAAATTCTCTGCTCAACTCTGCGATGATTATGCGGCCCGAAAAATGGTTTTGCGGTTGTAAACCTGATCGCACAATCGCCTTCTTCAGCCAAAAATTTCCATCAACTCCTCAACACCACAATACATCAAATTCCTTGGCGAAATTTATGGGGCCTTACACCAACCCCACTCGGAAAGTCAACAAAGGTTAACCTCGGGTCCACATGACCGGATTCTAAAACATTTCAAAGATAAATATTACCCATGGCATTACGAACTCAAATATATAATTTATACCTAATTCCATAACCAATTTCGTGGTCAAATTCCATTTTTACCAGATTCTATGTTTTTCTACAAAACCCCAAAATTCTATAAATTTCCATGTAAAGATCCACACCTAATCCATGTATTTAACTCACAATAAGTAGAAATCACTTAACTTATGATACTTGATGAAAACCCCCTTCAAAGATCTCCCAAATCGCCGAAGCCAAGAGAAATATAGGTGAAATGAGCCTAAGTTGGATTTTGGGTCGTGACAAGTTGGTATTAGAGCTCTAGGTTCATAGGTTCTACGAGTCATGAGCAAATGTCTAGTAGAGTCTTACGGATCGGTATGATGACGTCCATACCTATCTTCGAGAGGTAACAAGGCATTTAGGATAAACTTCCCATCTTTCTTTCCTTATCGTGCGACATTGATTCAGCTTGAAGCATATCTTTTTGAACTCCTTCCACTCACTTGTATGCTCATGCGAGCACTCGGTATCAGCTTTATATCGACGACGTGTGGATTCCATGGATGAGGTGCGAGATGTGTTTCTGTATTTTGGTGAAGGGCCAGTCTGGAGGACTTGAGGCCCGGTTTGGACCGCAGCTTAAGCTTGGTAGTTTCAGTTGCGCGAGCATGTGCTTTTGGACTTCTATGCCCGGTAGTGTCCCTATGAGTGGAATTTATGGCTTAGTGAGTGGTTTAATGGCTATGTGATGAGTATGACATGACTGCGGTATGCATTCAGATGGTTTGGATGTGGCGAGAAGAGTTTGCTTGGGATGTGAAAAGGACTATTGGATGCATGGATTATTTCTTGATGTATTGGACAGTCTCGAGTTACGATCGTGTTGAGGGAACTTTTATGTCGTTTATTTGTGGAATAAAGTATATTCGCATGTCTTGTGGATGAATTTAGACTCGGGAAGATTAAGTGATTGTGTACTAATTGTGGATGCGAAAAGGTATAAGGAGAAGTCAGTTTGAGGCTAAGCAGGTTAGTTATCACATGCGGGGTAATCTACGGATCTGTGATCCTTATGATGTTGTGTGGAGAGTTTCTTTCTACCAATGGGTTATATGTGTTGCGATTCTTGTTTGGATCGGTGGTGAAAGTTGACCAGAATGTCACGAGGATGAATGCAAGCTTAGCAGATGATTTGGGGCATTTTATGGGTTGTGTTGCAGGAGCTTGTGACGGATTTAGTTCAATCTCACAGCGGGATTATGGCAGTAATAGAGTATGGGTATTGTGAGTCATCGAATGTTTTATTCTATGGCTGTGAGCCAAGTGAGGAAGTCTACCATCGGTGATTTGATTGCATGGTTATATGCTGTATTGGTTTCGGTCTGAGGCATACTTGTGGATCGGTTATGACTCGCAGAGTTTAGTTTTGAGGATGACTAGAGTAAGGAATTTCTGGATGCATGACATATTACACTTTATGGTTATATGGAAATTATGGAATGATTTGAGTTGTTATTTGTGAAGGATGTAGAGCGCATGGAGTAGGAATTTACTCGGTTGCGTTAAGGAAGGGTCTTCTTTGGGAGTTCGCATGCTAATGGAGCACAAACTGTTCAGCTCGTTTGGGCGGTTCATTTGATATTTGAATAGAGTGGATGACTCACGAGGAAGTTCTAATGAGTTTAAGATTCATATGTGGCATTTTTGGATTTTTCAGATTTGTATATGACTAGAATCTGAGATTTGAATTGGATGGTGTCGAGACTTATGGTATATCTATATCATTATGGACTCTACATTTCAGTATCAAGAAGGAAAAGGAAATAGTTTTAGATTCGCATACGGTCTCTTTAGAGTGGGTATCTCGATTGTGGTACTTGTGGGGTGCTAAGAGAGAATACATTGGCCAATGGGCCTTAGAGCGGTGTGGTTTGTATGCTAGGATCTCTTGTGGTGAGCTTTGGGTAAGGATCGTGATATTCTAGTAAGGAAAAGTGTCAACTTGAGGATAATTCAAAAGGAACTTGGAAAAATAGAATAGTTGGGTAGTAGGTTGAATCAGCACGGTAGTCAATATAATCGGTTCTTTGGGTACTTTGATGTGGTGAGTCTCCACAGGTGTTTTGTGGAAATACTCTCGGGTTTGGAGACCTGTGTGGCTTGGTTGAGTTAGAGAGATTCAGTTCTGATAGATTGGTTATGTGCAAATGGGTTTCGAAGAGTTCTCGATGATTTCTACCATGACTTGGGATGGATATTTTTTGTAACATTAGGAGTTTGTGGTGCATTGCAATTTTCTCTTAGATGGGATCAAGTGGAAGGTTTCTAGCTATTTGAGTATGTATTCTGCTTGTGACTCTGAGTTGATTGTGAGATTCTCGTGCTTTTGACATGATGGCATGATAGATGCAGTGCGTCCTGTGGGATTGAGATTTGCATGTATTAGGTGATGGTTCAGTTTTGAAGGAAGGGTCATGAATTCTTAGACAGCATGGATGGTTTCAAATAATTAGATGGTATTTCCTGAGAAGGGTGAACACCTCAGAAGGCGCACTGTGTTCTTACGGACGCTTCATTAGTATTGCAGTACTCGCCTGGTTGATCGACTGCTGATGTTCAGATTTTGCTATGTGGAACGGAAGAATTATAGAAATCTTCCTCGTGGGATGATCGCGTATGAGAGATGTGTTAGACATTCGGGTGGTGGAGTTAGGATCAGCTATGGTGATTCGTGTGTTCTATGGATTTGGAGACTGGGAGTTCTCAAAAGTAGATTGTTGCGTGGTTATGGAGTGTGGAGATGTGGCCAAAGTTAGCTAGATGGTGGTGCATGATATTTTTAGGTCATTGTGAACTTTTGGAGGACCATTTATCCATTTAGGGATGACTGGAGTTGATTTGAGGGCCCATTGGTAAGTCCAACGAGGATGTGTATTCTACACCGGGTAGGATTTGTTGACTCAACATTGTTATTGGTGAAAGGTGTGTCATTCGGTTAGATCTAAGCTTGTTTTTGTTCTGATATGTTCTATGTGTTACTCTTCTATGCTACGAGGGGTTGTGATTTGTTGGTTATGTGCACACATGGTGCGGTTCTGTTTGGGCCTTGTAGCGAAATTCGAGCGAGATGGTGATTGGGGTGTAGGATGGTTGATTGCGCCTTGGTTATGGGCTTTTCGGGTTGTGGTATAATGTGTTATTTGCTTCTCCATGGTTATGGTCATTCACTTCATGTACCTTGATGTCGAATTGCGTGTGGTTGTTGATTTTGAGCATTGTGGCTTGAGGTATTTCCTAGGACTGGTGTTTGGATGGGGTCACTCATTGCAGCGGAGTTATGATGGAATATGATCCTTTGTGTTAGATTTGTGTGTCTTGGTTATACTATGTATGAGGGGTTCATATCATTGTTGTTGTGGTGGTACTTGTTGAGCTTGCGGGACGGTTCTCTCATTTGAGTCATTTTCCATTTTTGGGTGCATCCAAATTATTACGTATTGGTGCACGGATTGCATGGTTTGTGGATTAAGGTTGTATTGGTGTGGAATATCAATAGAGTGGTTGTATTTGATGAGGTGAGATCGTTGGACCTAGAATGGGTGCTATCGGATTTAATTGCGGTATATTTGGAAGGATAATGTTACTGGGCGGTTTAGAAATTGGCTATGGTTCTTGTCGAAGGAGGGAAAGCTCCATGACTTATTGTTATTATGAATGGTTCTGAGTTTCTGCGTGTTTCTTTCATCATCGGCAGTGTACAAAGGCTTTGAATGAAGTTTTATTGATATGAGGCTTATTACAGGTACTGGATTTGGTTTTAAGCAGTTACTTTAATCAGAACTTGTTGCTACAAATATGCGAGTTATGTGGTATACCATGTGATTACATATTGCGTTATGGTTATATCTTGATACAGCTTGTTCAGACTTATACAGTGTGTAGATGTGAGATTGGAAATTGGGTTCTAAGGATTACGAACTAAGGTTGAAGTAATAATCTGCAGTTATGTTATGTTATTAGGCTTACATGGATTGGGGTGACGTGGGATCACCCCCTAGTATGTGCATGGTAATGTTACAAAGTGAATTGATGTCCTTGGCACAACTCTTGGCATGTTCGAGAATGAACGTATGTTTAAGTGGAGGAGAATGTAATGACCCGACCGGGTGTTTTGAGCATTTACATTCCGTCCAGCTATTTGAAGTCTTGAGTAGCTTTGTATAATGTATTATGACTTGTGTGAGTCGTCGGTTTTGGTTTTCAGGTGATTCAGATTTGATTTGGAAAAATGATTCTCAACTAGGAAGCTTTAAGTTGGAAGAGTTGACCAAGTTTGACTTTTGAGTATTTGACCTTGGATCGGAGTTTTGATGGTTCTATTAGGTCCGTATGGTGATTTTTAACTTGGGTGTATGTCCGTATTTGCATTTGGATATTTCTATAAGGTTTGGAGACTAATTGGCAAACGTTGGCAATTTGAAGGTTTGAAATTTTCATAAGTTTGACCGGGAGATCACTTTGATGATATCGAGTTCGGATTGTAGTTCCGGGAATTTGAAATAGCTTTGTTATTTTATTTTGGACTTTTGTGCAAAATTTGAGTTCATTCCGAGTTGATTTGATATGGTTCGACACGAGTTTTGGAAGTTAAAAGTTCAAAAGGTTCATTAAGTTCGATTTGAGGTGAGATTTGTGGTTTTGATATTATTATGTGTGATTTGAGGCCTCGAGTAGGTATGTGTTATATTATGGGACTTCTTGGTATGTCCGGACGGGGTACCGAGGGGTTCAGGCATTTTTTGGATTGATTTCGGACCATTTTCCTTCATATTTTCATTGCTAGTTTCTGATGGTGTCTAGTGCCTCAACTGTTCTTCGCGATCGCGAAGATGGAGGTGCGATCGTGTAGAGGAAAATTTGTAGTTGGGCACTTTCTTCATCGCGATCGTGATTGGAAGACCGCATTTGCGAAGCTTTGTGTCGGTTGTAGTACACGTTTGCATATGAGTCATCGCGTTCGCATAGAGCTAAGATGAGAGATGGGCGTTGATGATTTCTCTTCCGCGTTCGCATGGGTCAATCTGCGTTCACAGGGAGTTGGCAGTTATGGGCATCGCGTTTGCGTGAGGAGGCTCGTGAACGCGTAGAGTATTTCTGGGGCACTGCATTTTTCTTCTTCGCGATCACGATGGTATTTCCTCGATCGCGATTCATTAATTCATCCAGAGATTATAAGTACTCTATTTTTCAGAGGTTTCAGTCATTTTAACTTATGTGGAGCTATGGAGCTCGGATTGAGGCGATTATTGAGGCGATGTTTACCATATGGATTGGGTGTTTTCTGCTCGATTTTGATTATATTTCATGAATCCATCTTCGATTTTGGCATTTGATTGATGATTTTAAAAGAGAAATTGGGGGGGTTTGTCTAAACTTTCATAAAGTGAATTTTTAAGTTTTGAACATCAATTCAGAGTCAGATTTGAGTGAAACTAGTATGGTTGGACTCGTAATTGAATGGGGCGGATTTTGTGAGTTTTGTCGGGTTGCGAGGTGCGGGCCCGTGTTTGACCTTTTGGTTGACTTTGTGTTTTTGATTAAAGATTCGACCTTTATCGATTGGATTTGTTTCCTTTGGCATTATTTGATTTTCTTGAGTTGCTTTTGGCTAGATTCGAGTCGTTCAGAGGTCGGTATGCACGGGATGGAATTTCTAGAGTATTATTTGACTTGCTCGGTATTGGATTCGGCTTGTTCGATGTAGCTAACACTTCTAAACTTGGTGCTGAGGGTATGAACCCCCAAATATATGTGTTATGTGTTTGGTGTTGAGGTGACGCACATGCTAGGTGACGGGCGTATGGGCGTGCACCATGTAAATTATGACTCGGTTGATTCTGTGGTACTGTGTAGTTACCTAATCTTGTTTTTAACCATAAAACTTCTACGTTCTAGAGTAATTGAGTTGTGATCAATGTTAGAAACCATGTTTAGGCTATATGCTTATTCTATTAGGACCCACTGAGGTCATTTATGCTATTGAGTTATTTGCTTAAATTATATTTACATACTCAGTCATATTCATTCATTTGCATATCATATCTCAGTCTTTGTTATCATTTGTTATCACATCATGTTATCATTGTTTGGGCTGATTAGCATGTGAGCACGAGAGACTGGAAAGATTGATGACTGAGTTAGGGCCTGAGGGCCGGATTGTGAGTGATATTGATGAGATCGGGCTGCACACCACAGCAGGTTTAATTTATTCATGATGGGGTCGAGTTGCACGCTGCAGCGGGCCATATTGGATTTATAAATATTATTATTATATGGATCGAGTTGCACACCACAGCAGGCCTTATAGGATTTATTATTATTGATGGGATCGGGCTTCATGCTGCAGCAAGCCTTATAGGCTTTATTATTATTATTAATGATATCGGGTTACACGCCGCAACAGGCCACATTGGCTTTATATTAGCGCTTGGAAGGGATCCGCCCATCTGGAGTCTAACATACCAGCAGTGAGCGCAGGTATTGTATAGTGTTGAGTGACTGAGTGTGCTGAGTGATTGAGCGTGATGAGTGGGAGTGCGCGACAATGAGATTGAGTACTCCGAGAGTGTGAGTACATGAGTTCATCACTGTGATGTATTGCATATGACACGTATACTTGACATACATGCATAAAGATGAATTTCCTCATGCTACACAGTTTTGTGACATTCAGGACTTCACATGCACATTGACATGTAGGCATAGAGATGTAATTTTCTCATGCTATCTGATATTGAAATACCATATCTGTTGTTGGATGTTTTGGGAAAAATCACAGTTTTTCTGATTTACTCATATTTTAGTGATTTGGGTGAAAGATTTGGGTTTTACTGTTATACCTGAATAGCATGCCTAATTTCCGTTACTGTGAACGAGCTGAGCATCGTATCTTTGAGTTATTTCTTGTACTGCTTTTATTATATTGTTATGAGTTATTCTTGGATATTAGTGTTTGGACTCTAACCGTTGTCCATGCTTGTCATTGCTTTCAACCAAAGATTAGGTTTGTTACTTATTGAGTACATGAGGTCGGTTGTACGCATACTACACTTCTACACCTTGCGTGCAGAATTTGGAGCTGATGTTGTTGTGTATGGTGGGAGCTGGCATTAAAAATGTACCTGCGTCCCGGTTATAGCTGTCTCTTGTTCTTGGTAGCTTTAGATTTATAAATCTGTTTATGTATATATTTCGAACAGATGATATAAGTATTTCATACCAGCTTTGTAAACTCTAAATCTAGAAGCTCATGACCTGTACTACCAGTCTTTGGGAAGTTGTATAAAAGCTCAGTTATTTCATCATTTGTTTTTTTAGTAAATCTCATTTTAACTGGATTGTTGCTAATTTTCATACCTAGCGGGTTGGGTTAGGTTCCATCACGACTAGTTGGATTTTGGGTCGTGATAAGTTGGTGTTAGAGCTCTAGGTTCATAGGTTCTACGAGTCATGAGCAACTGTCTAGTAGAGTCTTGCGAATAGGTATGATGATGTCCATGCCTATCTTCGAGAGGCTGCAGGGCATTTAGGATAAACTTTCCATCTTTCTTTCCTTATCATGCGACATTGATTCAGCTTAAAGCGTATCTCTTTTAATTCATTTCACTCACTCGTATGCGTATGCGAGCACTTGGTATCAATTGTACATCGATGGCTTGTGGATTCCATGGATGAAGTGCGAGATGTGTTTTCTGTATTTTGATGATGGGCCAGTCTCGAGGACTTGAAATCCTTAAATCTTATTTTCAAATCCCTAGGTCCAAATCTTCGAATTTCACCTCAAAAACATGTAATCTAGTCGAAATACTCAATGATAATTCAATATTATTGACTAACAATGATCACAAGTGACTTACCTCAAGTTTTCCCATGAATTCCCTCTGAAACATCGCACCAAACTGTGCTTGAAAGATCCAAAATGACAAAAAATATCGGAACCCCTCTGTTTTGTAATCTGTCCAGTGCTTTCGCACCTGCGAACACTTAACCGCATCTACGGTTCTGCTTCTACGGAGATTCCATCGCATTTGTGGTGTTTGCCAAGGCTGTCCTTCCTCCGCTTCTGCGGTCGCCTTCCCGCTTCTACGGACTCGCTTCTCCAAGAAACAGTCCGCTTTTGTGGTCACGCGCGCATCTGCGACCACTCGTCCTCATCTGCGATCACGTAGGTGCGAAATTTTCCCTCGCACCTGCGGCCACCGCTCACCTCTCCCTTATCCACTTCTATGCTGCCATGCTCGCTTCTGCGAGCTCGCACCTGCGAGCACAATTCCGCAGGTGCGATTGCACCAGAAGGGCCAAAATTTCCAGATTTTTCTTAAGCCAAATTTGATCTGTTAACCATCCGAAACTCGCCTGAGTCCCCCGGGACCTCAACCAAATACAACAAAAAGTCCTAAAATATCATACGAACTTAGTTGAAACCTCAAATCACATCAAACAATGCTAAAACCACAAATCATACCCCAATTCGAACCTAATGAAACTAAGAAATTCTAACTTCTACATTCGATGCCGAAACCTATCGGATCAAGTCCGATTGACCTCAAATTTTTCACACAAGTCATACATGACATAACGGACCTATTAAAATTTTCAGAACTAGATTCCGATCCCGATATAAATAAAGTCAAGTCCCGGTGAAACTTCCAAACTTTTTATTTCTAACTTTCGTCATTTCAAGCCAAAATCAACTACGGACTTCCAAATAAATATCCGAATATACTCCCAAGTCCAAGATCACCATACGAAACTATTGGAACCATCAAAACTCTATTCTGGAGTCGTTTGCACAAAAGTCAAACTCCGGTCAACCCTTTTTATTTAAGCTTGCAACATGAGTTTCCTTCATCCGAACTAATCCCGAAACGCCTGAAAACCAAATCTGACAATACACTGGCCATAATACATTATATGAAGCTATTCAAGACTTTAAATAGTTGAAAGGAGCGTAAATACTCAAAAATAACCGATAGGGTCATTACAATATTACTAAAGTATCAAGAAATAATCTACATTATACATCCAATTATTATATAAGATCCAGGACACATGTCTGATATTCAAAAAGAGGAGAATGTTCCTATATCATGTCCGATAGGTGTTGACTTATCTTCTCGATTTCAAGAGGCATTGATCAAAGAAATGTCTGGTATGATTTGGTACATTATTTTTACATAATTCACAATACATATTACATTTCAGCTACATGACAGAATTTTAACAAATTAACTACAATTTATTAACAATTTATCTATATTTATTTCTATTTATTACAAATGATCTACAATTCTCTTTCAATGTACACATTTGTTATCACAGAGAAAGAAAGTATGTATGTGCACTCTCCACATCAGGATGCAAAATTTGCCATACAAGGAGATCATTTCAAGGTGGAGAAGGAGACTATGCATTTGCAATCTCCATTCAGGAAACAAATGTTTCCCAACAAGGAGAAGATTGCAACGAAGCTTTCAGTGGTATTAATTATTACAATATAATTGTAGCAAAATAACAATAACTTTCTTATAATTTACAGTTTTCTTAACATTTCTGATGTAAGCAACATACAATGTTATTCTTTTGTTTTTAACTTTGTAGGTGAACCAGTCGACTTGATCAACGTGGATGATTCGGACAGTGATTCCAAATATGGAAAAAGGGCAATAACACTTGATGACTTTGAGCTGCCCGAGAACTTCTCACATATAGTTAAGTTCGGCGAGGTTAATGAAGATGCAACAACCCATGTGCAGCAAGGAAGAAAAAGAGTTCCTGGAAAGCATGATAGATCCCCCTTTCTCCCTTATTTCAGTTTTGGTGGAAGCATTTTTGTTGGCCCTTCTCCAATTTTCAACATCAAGCATCCATTTACTGGGGTAATTGGCGAAGGTGTTGATCCTGCTTTGTTGGAAGAATTTAATAAGTGGTTATATTTAGGTACCGACACGGTTTCAAAGAGGTTATATTATACACTTTTTTCATACTATCGAATGCATAAAATTTATGGATTTCTAATTGCAACTACATTTTGATTGTACTTGCTATGTCTTTATATAGGAATAAGGCGCCTTATACTGTAAAATATAATCAGCTCAACTCGTGGTTTGATCTTGGAGTGGAGAAAGTTGATAAAAGGATTGGTTTATACTTTGGCACATCCCAGACAAATCTTGAACAACACGGTACACTCATACTACGACAGAATTTAATGATAAGCTGAAGTACTCTGTTATTTTAAATATTTGTAGAATATTTGTTAAAATATTGTAGTCAAATTGTATGCTACAGTGAAAAATAATGTAATTTATTTTTTGTAGCACATTGATATTATTTTATACTACTTGAGGAAGAGAGGAAAGTATGGTCCTGAAAACATAACACGGTTTATAATCACTGACTGTATGTTCAAGACTAGAATAGAATAAATTTATCAGAGGTATAGTAAGTCCCCTGCCGATAGGAAGCTTGTTGTTGTCAAACCCCGGGACGTCGTATCAGAATATATATTGGGGTACCGATTACTTGCAAATGTTGCATGGGACAAAGTTGATTTTGTGATTATGCCGATAAATATTGTTGAGAAATTTTATTGGTTGTTGATTGTGTTTGATATTACGGATAGGGTTCTATATGTTTATGATTCTATGGTCTCTTCACGTAATCACATACTTGTGGAATCTGTTGTCGACAAGTTTGCTATTATGATCCCCTCAACTTGTCATCCACCGGCTTCTATGTAAAACATCTAGACATCAACTACAAGAACACAAAGGCATACATTGAAAAAGGTGTTACTGACCCTCTTGACATTCAGTGGTTGGTCGGTGAGATACCCCAGCAAAAAGAGGGATCACTGTATATGCTGCTTTTCCTTCAATTTAACCAATTGAATTTTACATTGAATGCTAAAGCTTTTCCCCTAATATTTATTGCAGTGATTGCGGTGTATACGTGGCGGTATTTGCAGAATATGTCAATATTGGACAGCTCTCGTTTTCAAAGGAATACTTTTCTGATATTGATCAACACCGTAGACGCTATGGAGCGCTCCTTTGGGATTATTCTAGAAACAAGCAAGAGTTTGGTGCAATTAGTGAAAGTGAGGTGACTGGGATATTAGCAAGAAGAAAAGGTGCACCAGCTGTGAGGGAGAGAACAAGAGTCCGGACCAAAAAGAACTAGTTTCCCTTTTAAGTAGCTATTTTGTAGGGAAAGTGTTTAGTTGTAGCTGGTTTGTATTAAAATTATAGGAAACTTATTTACTAAGAACAATTCAGTAACGGTTTATTTTGTAGAAGATTTGTGCTAAAGTTGTTTTAGCTTTTGTTTTATTATTTTGTCCAGAATTCTACTACTTACAAATAAAATTATTTGTAGCATTATTTTTGTTGAAATTTATTAGTAATTGATCTCCATATTGGTACTCTATAATATATGTTTTCTGTTGTCTTCTTTTACCATATTATGTTAACATATGTTACTCTACATGTAAAGTATCAAATGTTTAGCTTTACAATTAAAGAAAATTTCAAGCAACGATACACTAAAACTCTCAGATAATAATTGTTTTACATCATAACTACAATTCTGTCTACAACTAATATACAAAAATACAGAATCTATTCAAAATTAGTAGTATTGTTAGAAAAAGCTTAAAACTAATAAATAAACACAGTTATTGAACAAAACAACTACAAACCAATGGAATTAAGAGTTAAAATCTGTTTACCAAATATTCATTATATGAGACAATCTTTATTCAAATTGGCAACACAATTACACCACAACTATCATTGTCCAGAACACAATTCGCTTAATTTTAGATGACCTTTCTTGAACTTTGACCTTACATTTGTCCAAATATGTCACATGCAAGCATAATGTGGCATGCAGGTATAAACCGTAGATGTTACCTTCAAGATACTCTCATTACAGTCCGAAACAACACACATATTTGGTTTTTCACCATATGCATGTTTGAATTGCTCAAAACACCACCTCCATGATGCGTCACTTTCTGAATCAACAACGGCGGATGCTAGTGGTAATATTCTACCTATCACATAGGTAGCAAAAAAAAATTCAATTTCAGTAATAAAACTTGATAATATAAAAAATACAGTCTCAAAAATAACTTTATTACAATATTTTTATAAATAATCTACATTACCTACTGCATCTATTGTGCTAGTTGTTAGCGTGATTCTCCTATATGCCGACTTCAAGAAGTTGCCATCAACTACTACAACTGACCTACAATGCTCCCAAGCCTGATGGACGTACTAAGAGCAACAAATGCATATAAGAAACAGTCATCTTCAGTCTTCTGCAATTTTAATACCGACCCCGGATAAATCTTCTCCAAAATATCCAAATAACTCGGTAACCGACTGTAGGAATCAGCAGGATGACCTCTCAAAAATTCGAAAGCCTTTTCCTTTGCTCTCCAAGCTTGTATGTATGTTAAGTTCACACCATGTTCCGACAACATGTCAGTTTGTATGTCTTTTGGTATGTATATTATCTTAGGATCCGCATATTTTGGCATGACCATGCTGCCAACTACCATGGCAGTAGCTTTGCGTTGTATATATGTGTTGTCAATCAAAGAGCATATGTGTAAGTTGTTGAATTTTTGAACCTTGAACAATGTTGATTCATTTATGCTGGTGGAATTGAAGTGTCATGTACAATTGTCACCAACACATACGAGGCAGTAGCTACAGAATAAAACAATCATAAAAATGTCATGCAAATTGTAGCTACAGAATACAAGGCTGTTTATGCACAACAAATTGTTCTAAACAATTTATATACAATTTATCTACATAAAAACTACAACTTATACACAATATGATTTTGACAAATAAAATGTTCTTACCTTCTTGCACTAGACCTTTTCACCCTAAATTGAAACTTATTCATGATAACACAGTGCTTCGTTGCACTGATAATTGTTTGCTTGTCTTGGTAAACTTGGCCTACTTATATTACTTTTGGCATGTGTTATGTTATTATTATACTTTTATATTCCACAGTTGCCGGAGATGTTGGCATATCAATCAACTTCAATGTTCCTGATACTTCTCCAAATGTGTTACAATTGCTTGACAATTGTACCACATTAGTATTACGATAATCAGAAGTACTTGCACTCAATTAAAAGTATAGTAATTCAAACCTTTGTATATTCAGGTCTTCAGTATTTGACAGAATACTTGTAGATACTTTGTTCTATGATCACATTTTTATTTTTTCAATCCTTAAGTAATGTATAACAGTTACACTTCAATTGTTTTTAGAGACATAACAGTTGAACTATATTTGTTATGTAGTATAGTTGTAGATAATTTATAGTAAAATTATAGAACACTCAAAATTGAAAAATACCACAACTAGAAAAACAGAGCAAACCTGCAATTGTGCTCGCATTCGACATACTGCATTCCAAATCGAAATGACATACTATAATACAGAGCGGATACATTCCTAAGTTCTTGTTTTCTTTTTTCGTCTTCATATACACTCGAACTCCCATATCATTCCAAATTTTTATTGGAGGACAACGTTCGTTGACAGTGTATTTTATCTCGATGATTTTTATAGAGGTATCGATAATTAGATGCTCTGTAATTGCGGTATTCAATTGACTATAATTCGAATTTTCATTGACTACGATTCCATCAATATAAAAATCTATGTATCTCCCAAAGCTATTCCACCGACCATTGAGCTGAAGCATTATCGTCAATTTTGACGTTATATCGCCAAATTGAATTCAATTGTAGAGAAAAAAACTACGCAATCGTATGAAAACATTAGAATGCAGCTAATTATTTGCAATTGTATTCTTCAGAAGCTTTTTTTTTTTGAGTTTGTTGCCTTGTTTATGGAAAATCAGAGGAAATCTGCGTAATAGAAGGATTCTACAAATATGTTTTCTTGATTATGGTGCGATGATTGCGTCTAAAATTTCTAACTAAAATATAAGCTATCCCAGAATCGCACGTCTAAATAAGGCAATCTACCGAAGAAAGGAGTCTATTTTAAACAAATATATATTTTTTATAGCTAAAACGTGTTTAGGTCGGGTAAATTCTAAAACTGGGACAATTTTGATAATAAGGTTTCAAATAGGGTATAGGAAAGAAAAAATCTCAAACATTAATTCGTACCACCGATGAGCAAAAGCTCTAGGAATTAGACAAAAATAGCACTACTTTTAAGTGTTGAAACGTGTTTGATTTAAAAATGTCTAACTGATAGTAAGCAAGCTAAGTGACATGTTTGATAAAAAGTGTTGATCAGCAAATTTTTGTTTAATATTAAAATATCGTTAAAGCAACAATAACATACCCATTATAATCTCACATAATGGGATATGGCAAGGGTAGTGTGTACGCAGACCTTACCCCTCCCTTGTAGAGGTAGAGAGGTTGTTTCCAATAGACTATCATCTTAGAAAAGCATAAGCACCACAATAATAAAAAGAAAAATAAGGCGGGACATCATCGATAAGCCATGTAAAAGAAGAATAAATAATAACAAAATAGTAAGATGATTGAAATATACAAAATGACAGGTAGACAAAGAAACCTAATACCAACAAAATGCGAGAATACGTACTAATACTACCAGTATGAATAATCTAGACTACCTAACCAACTACTCTAATCTTCGACCTCCACACATTTCTATTGAGGATCATGTCCTCAGTCAGTTGTAGCTACGTCATGTCGTGCCTAATCACCTCTCTCCAAATCTTCTTCGGCCTACCTCTACCTCTCCTAAGGCCCTCCAATGTCAACCCCTCATACCTCCTTACTGGGGCGTCTGTGCTTCTCTTCCTCACATGTCCAAACCATCTAAGTCTTGCTTCCCGCATCTTGTCTTCAATGGGGGCCACACCCACCTTGTCCCGAATAACTTCATTCATAATCCTATTGAACCTAGTGTACCCGCACATCCATCTCAACATACTCATCTCTACTAGCTTCATCTTCTGGAAATGAGAGCTCTTGGCTGACCAACACTCAGCCCCATATAACATAGTCGGTCTGACTATCGCTCTATAAGATATACCTTTAAGTTTTTGTGGCACTTTCTTGTCACACAAAATACCGAAAGTAAGTCTCAATTTTATTCATCCCGTCCCAATATAATGTGTGACATCTTCGTCAATCTCCTCACCCCATGTATAATAGACCCAGGGTACTTAAAACTTCCCCTCCTAGGGATGACATGTGAATTCCAACCTCACCTTCTCTTTCACTCCCTAAATTACACCACTAAATTTACACTCTATATATTTTGTCCTGCTCCTGCTCAACTTGAAACCTTTAGATTCTAGGGTACGTCTCCACACCTCTAACATCACTTTAATACCATCTCGTATCTCATCAATTAAAAAAATATCGTCTACAAATAACATGCATCCCACACCTCCCCTTGGATGTAGCGAGTCAGTAGGTCCATCGCCAGGGCAAACAAAAAGAACTAAGTGCCGACCCCTGGTGCAACCCCATCATAACCAGAAAATGGTTTGAGACCCCTCTTCTTGTCCTCACCCGGTTCTTCGCTCCATCATACATGTCTTTAATCATCTCTATATAGGCCACAGGTACACTTTTAGCTTCCAAACATCTCCACAAAACCTCCCTCGGGACTTTATCGTAAGCCTTTTCTAAGTCAATGAACAGCATATGCAAGTCCCTCTTTCGCTCCCTATAATGTTCTATCAATCTTCTAACAAGGTGAATGGCTTCTGTAGTCGAACGTCCCTGCATAAACTCGAACTGGTTCTCTAAAATAGGCACACTCCTTCTCACCCTTAGCTCCACCACCCTCTTCCAAACCTTCATAGTATGACTAAGCAGCTTAATACCCCGATAGTTATTGCAATTTTGGATATCACCCTTATTCTTGTACAAAGGAACCATCGTGCTCTATCTCCACTCTTCGGGTATCTTGTTTTTCCTAAAAGTGACACTAAATAAACTAGTGAGCCACTCCAAGCCCGTCTTGCCTACACTCTTTCAAAACTCCACTGGAATTTTATCTGGCCCCGTTGCTTTGCTCCTGCTCATCATACGCATAAGCCCCACAACCTCCTCAACTCTAATCCGCCTATAATACCCAAAGTTTCAATGACTCGCGAAGGATTTCAAATCACCTAGAATAATATTTCTATCTCCCTCCTCGTTCTAGAGACTATGGAAGTAAGTCTACCATATCCGAGGGATATGCATCTTATCCAACAAAACTCTACCTTTTTCGTCCTTGATGCACTTTACTTGGTCCAAGGCACGGGCCTTTTTCTCTCTCACCTTGGCTAGCCTAAACAACCTCTTATCCCCGCCCTACCCTCAAATTCTTCATATAACCGAACAAAGACTGTAGTTTTAGCCGTCGTAGCTACTAACTTTGCCTCCTTATTAGCCAACTTATACCTCTCCATATTTGACCTCTTCTCCTCCTCGTCAATGCTTTCTACTAGCTTTAGATACGTCGGTTTTTTGATGTCCACCCTCCCTTGGACTTCTTCATTCTACCACCAGTCACCGTTGTGACCACCAGAGTAGCCCTTCGAGACCCCTAAAACCTCTGAGGAAGCTTCCCTAATGCATTGCGCAGTCGTGGTCCACATAAAGCTCACATCCCCACTACTACTACAAGCCCCCATAGTCAACAGCTTAACCCCCAACTCCTGTACTTTGTCTTCACTCAAGACTCCCCACTTGATTTAGATTGGCCACCATACACCGCCCTCTTCCTCTTCTTTCTCGTGATAAAAAATATCCTTAAAGAAATTTAATAAAAGTAAATTAATAAGTATATACAAGGAGAATGACCATGAGAAAAATGGAACGGAGAGGAATTTGTGGGGTCTTTTATGGGAAGAGTACCTAGGGATTACAAAAGATATGAGTGACAAAAGAGTAAAGATCTTGTTCAATTGAGAAGTATTTATTCAAACTTAAAGGTTACAGATGGGAGGTGATTGGACTAATTTTAACTTTTGTATTTACCAAATGTTAGTGTAGATATGTCAAAAATTATTCATAAACCAATTTGATTAGCTTATAAACTTACTCAAACATATCTATACCGATCCCTTCTTTCAGGACTACCTTTCCTAGAAAACCTGTTATATTTATCAGTTTTACTATTCTATCTCGACCGTCTGTGTTTTCAGAACACTACACATGAGTATTACGACTAATTGAGTGATATATAACGCAATAATTGTTATGCAATTAATATTGCAATCGCGAGAAAAAGAAATTAATCTCTCTCTCTATATATATATATATATATATATTAAAAGCATGAAGACCATTAATAAAATATCGTTCGCTTTTTTTACCCTTTATAAATAGATTTTACATTGGATAAAATTATAATTTAATCATTTTCTACTCCTAATATTTAGGATTTAAAATCAATTAAAATTTTGCATATTAAATAACTTCCTTATTTGAACTACTATTAAAAAGGTCCTAATATTTAGGATGTTATAATCAATTAAAATTTACCTTATAGAGCTACATGGTAAAATAGGAATAGTAATTAAGTAATATATAAAACCTAACCTACGAAACTTCATATAACATTTACTTTCTTGAAGGTGAGGAATCCAAAAGAGTTGAAAGAATCGAATTCAATTTGACATTGATTTTATTTTTTATTTAGTCCGTCTACATTGTTTTGTTTTCTTTTTTATTTTAGAAAATAAGTTGAGCACAAGTTTTATGTAAGATTTTTGTGGGAAAATAAGTAATGAATAATAGTAATTGATATGGAGAATTTGTATAAATAAAAGGATATATCGTCTATCCTTCTCAAACTGAAGGTGGAACTAGAATTCCAGTAGAATACCTCTTCTAGGAGGGCTGAAAGAACTGACAAAAAATTATTACTATAAATTTTGATATTGTTACTTAGAATTCCAGTACAATAACTCTATTCTTTCTAGGACAATTTGAAGAATTTACTTAAGTTTTTTGAAATAAGGTAATGATATTAATATTTAAAATTTGTAACGAATCTAAAGTTTCAACACTTTGATCATTCCTTGTGTTGAAATTCAATAGCCACTTTAAGATAACTCTTCGAGTCAACATCATATACCTTAATTAAATCAGTCAAATTGATGCTCGCAAGGAATTATTATCTAAATTCATAATAAATATTTAGTTGTTCAAGTATTTTTAGGAGTTCTCTATGTCAAGATAACTATGAGAGTTTTTACTACACGTGAACTTCCTATTTAGTTTCTTTTGTATGATTCTATCTATTTAAAAATAATGTTTTGAGTCTTTGTATCCAGAAAAATTAATTCGAGGTCCAGTAGGCAAGGATAATAATGATATTTTGTCAAGAATTTTAGTTTTTGGTCTTTTCTAACCAGAACGTGCGTGGCAGATCTAGCCTCTCCACTCTCCTCTTCGTACTCGATGTTTCCGGTGCTAAATTCCTCTTTTAACAAGCTTATAATTATTTCGAATATACATCTACTATAGCAATCAAAAATTTAGTAATCTAAAGCTTTTAGATCACAATTTATATATTTCTTTTCTTTAATTTTTCTTCACATGTATGTTCCAATATTTTTTAAAATTAAAATGAAGTTGTTGGATTCAAACTTTTGTGATACTAAGTTATTCTTTTAAAATTTATTGAAAATAATTCATATCGTATCACTTATTGCTTAAAAAAATGAAATAATTTGCATTTTGCCTGCGACGAATTAAAAAAAAAGAGTTATCTTTTGTCATTTAGTTGACCATGTTTGTATCTTCTAGAATGAACTTGAGAATAGTTTTCAATTTTTTTTCTTTTTAAAAAGTTCTTAAATCTTTATAGTTTGTTTCCTTGCTAAACTGGAAAAAAATTGATAATGTGTGAAATTTAAGTAATAAAATTATAAAATTGAAACAAAGTTTAAATTGAATGCATAGTTTTGACCTTGTTTTTTTTTAATTAGCTATATAGGATCAACATTAATCAATTTCAAGAGTTTACACTTTAATTTATAACTCAAATACAGTCTTTTATATATTGCTTAAAAAAATACTCATGGATATAGGATACACGCGCAATGCTTATGTGATTACTTTTAAGAAAACTATTCATAAAGACGGGGTACACACGCAACGCGTATCCTAATACTAGTATTACTAAACTTGTTGACGGAGTTCGTTATTGCGGAATCGAATGACAAAGTCTAATTCAAAGCTAAATCGACGAGAATACTTATTCTTGCGGTCTCAGTTTACTTGATTATTTGTTTCATGTTTGCTCGTCTCCATTTTTTTTTATTGGTGGGTGGGTGGGTTTTAAGTTATGAAATGTAGTTGGCAACAATAAAGACGCATGTTGGTCCGCAGCGACAAGTCAATGGAACGTCTAAGAGAGCATTTATTAATACGACGAACATGAAATAATGTTTTCTCTACGAGTGCTAGCAGCAAAACATTAATGAATGTGCCTGCTATACTTACACGAATAAAAGTAGATAGTTATGTTGTAGAGATTAGAGTAGAGAAAGTAGGGCTAGAACGGAATAGGAAATGCAACTAATCCAGTAAATTTGAACAAATTAATTGACATTAAATAATTAGAATTCAACCAATGGGAAAGAGAATGTAGTCATTTTTCAGCTAAAAATTTAAGAAGAGTTGAAGCAGAGATAGATACAAGGGAATTCTCCCATAAACTCAGGGAGAGCTATGCTCATCCAATATCCAAAAGCTAAGGAAACGAAAGAACATTTTATACCTAGGGGTCTAATTAGGATCTCTTTAGCAATTGTAATCCTAAAATAGACCTTAAGTCTCCTTTAAAGTAATCAAAACTCACAAGTCTCAATGGTAAGAAGAACATTTCAATTTCCATGTGTGATGACCCAAAGGGTCATCTTGTGAATTAAGACTCTATTCCGGGCCCGTTAGCCTTAAAAACCTTATTTTCACTCACCTCAATTTGCGTGCGCAGTCCGGGCGTAAATCCGAAAAGTCTTTATGTGGAAATTTATGAAGTAATAATTTTTGGAATTTAAAATTAATATTTAGTTGACTTTGGTCAACGTTATGAGTAAACGGACTCGGATCCGTGTTCCGACATTCCCGGAAGGTCCATAGTAAAATATGGGACTTGGGCGTATGCCCGGAATCGAATTCCAAGGTCCCTACCTTGAGAAATGAATTTTTGATGAAAATTATAAGACTGAAATTCTACGAAATTGATTAATGTTTGATCTCGTTGGTATAGGGCCCGTATTTTGGTTCTGGAGCCCGGTACAGATTTAATATAATATATAAGTCATGTCTGTAAAATTTGGTAGAAATCGGAGTTGATTTGACATGATTCGAACGTCCGGTTGAGAAGATAGTAGTTTTGAAATGTTCTTGAGGAATTCATGAGTTTTAGTGCTAAATCCATAATTTTAGGTATTATTTTTGTGATTTGATCGCACGAGCAAATATTTTTAGATCTGCGTGCATGATTGGTTTGGAGCCCCGAGGGCTCAGGTGAGTTTCAGATAGGCCACAGAATGTTTTGAACTTAGAAAATTTTACTGGTATAACTGAACCTGTTGCAGGCATCTGATATCGCAATTGAGAGATCAGATATCGCAAATGCGAACCAAGCAGGTATGACAATTGCGAGGTTTTTATCGCAATTGCGAAGAAAGCCTAGGCCAGCAGTTTTCGCAATTACGAGTTTATCTTCGCAATTGCGAAGGGCCAATTGTCGCAAATGCGACATAATCTTCGCATTTGCGAAGGCAGTGGAAATGTGAAGGTTCTCGCATTTGCGAGCTTCGCAATTGCGAAGCTCAGGTCGCAAATGCAACATCCACAGCTGATAACTTTGAACTTAGACGGGATTTTTCATTCATTCTTCAATTTTTCGAACCCTAAACCTCAAGAGGCGATTTTTGGGCGATTTTCATGGAAAAATATTAGGGTAAGTGTTCTTTATCCTATATTGATTATATTTCATGATTTCATACTCATTTATATCATGAATCTGTGAATTTATGGAAGAAAAATCACATTTTTCTAAAATCTTCCAAAAACGAGAAATTTAGATTTGAAGGTCCATTTGATATCGGAATTGGATAATCTTTATATAGTTGGACTCGTCTCGGAATGAGTGTTCAGATTTCATAAATTTTTCCGAGATTTGAGATGTGGGTCCCACTGCCGAATATTTTAATAAATTTTAAATTTTATCCGAAAAATTAGTAAATTCATATGGAATTAATTCCTATGATTCGTATTGAGTATATTGAATTATTTGTGAATAGATTTGAAGCATTCGGAGACAAATTTAAAAGAAAAAGTTGTGGTTCAGTAATTGATTGGAATTGTCAAAGCGAGGTAAGTGTCGTGGTTAACATTGACTTGAGTGAATAGAACCCTTAATTTAATTATTATGTGAATTACATGTGAACGGCGTATAGGCGAGGTGACGAGTGTCTTACGTCGTCAAATTAATTGTTTGCCTGCTTACTTGAAAAATCATAAATTATTTTAAATGATAAATTAATTATTATAATAATTATTTCTCTCATATTCTTTGTCAAATATTAATTCTTGAATTCCTGCATTAATTTTTACATGCTACTTGAATTATGTGTTTTAATTGTTATTTGACATTTAGTATATTAAATATTAAACTACCTATTTTCTCTATGATTTTCATAATAAATTGTTATCTGTCATTGTTTGGTTCATAAATAAATTATAATTATTGTGTCCGTTGATGCTTAATAATTTCTCATTGGACGTGGTATTTATTGGAGTAAGTTTTATTACATTTATGAGTTGTTTAAAAATTATATTGGGGGAACGGGTTGCACGCCGCAACGGAAATGAAAGTATATATATATATATATATAT